>CATIWO010109797.1:0-16185 GCA_949673435.1 Macaranga tanarius | reverse complement strand
AATATTTAGAATTATGATTTTTTATTGTGATGTTGAATATTGGTTGTATGTGTAGTTTTTTATATTTTATAGTTTGTTTACTTGTTTGATTTTATATCGTGTTAATGATATGATGGGTATTCAGTTTTTATTTCATATACTGTTTTTAGGTTTTTAATATTTTGATTCATATATGCAACTGGAAATATACGAATAGTATATTGTTTATATACTATACTATAATTGTTGGTTATATTTTTCTAGTATTGTAGTTGTTTCATATGCATATACTATAATATTTATACTATAAGTACGAATAATATTCAGAAAATATACGGATAATATACGAATTATATACTGTAAACCTAAAATATACGAGTAATGTACTAATTGTATACTATAATATTTTCATTTTATACAATAACATCAATATATATATATTTTTTTTTTATTGTGCCTTTCAATTGTACGATATTAAAACAAATGAAAAGTATTCTTTTTTTTTAAAAAAAATTAATTTTGTTTAAGTATGATAGATTGTATCATATACTGAAAATATTCCAAAAAGTTTATGTTGTTTATTGTATGTTTCTGCAGGTCTTACAGATTGTATCATATACTGAAAATATTCAAATTTTTTATATTGTCTGTGGTATGTTTCTGTAGGTATTTTTGTTGTGTCTATAGAAGTCACATCTGCTACATTTGTGTTCAGTTTTGCTTTCCCATGGAGCTTTAAACCTTTTTTTTTTTGGTCTTTCAGGTCGAACTCTTGATTTCAGAGGTAGGACAAGCACATCTTTGACTTCATTTGGGATATTCCATGTAACTACTATTGGGAGTGGATATACTGTTCCTTCATAAGTTGCTAAAAAACTGTCTTTGCTATAATTTACCGAGCAATAGCTGTATGGTTCTTCATTTAGTTCTCTCAAGACTGCTATTGCATGTTCGCACGGTAATTGGTCAAGCTGAAATCTACTGTATGTACAAGTTTTTTCTTTCAAATGTACTATATCTGATTTTTCATCAGCATAGACACTGAAAATATAGTCGTTCTCTCTTCTGACATGACTTGAAGATTATAAAATGTTAGTTATGTTTTGAACTTGAAGAACAATCATATTTGAAATAAAACTAAAAGCATTTGTAACTGACCTTAAGTTTTTAAGATTTAATGTAGTTGTCATTGAGCATTTCTTCAAGTTTTCTTGCAAGCTTTGTGAAAGTGTCCCTTGCAATATTTCAGTTGGTGGAACTCCATTCTTGTACTAATCCATGAAGATATTCCAGCAGAGTTGTAATTGGGAGCTCTTTTGTAGATTTTATTGTGCCATTGATGCTTTCAGCAATCTTGGTTGTCATGATTTTGTATCTGTTGTTTGCAAAATGTACTTTTATCTACTTTTCATATTCGATGTCTTCAAGGTACTGATACACACGTTGATCAAGTTTCTTTATTTCGATCATGTTACTGTCAAACTCATATAATGTATAAGATTTTGCAGCTGCAAAGAAGAAATCTCTTATCTGCGCTGTATTCTTCTTGAATTTTATTTTCACATTATTTAGTATGTGAAATATACAAAATATATGTTCAGCTTCAGGGTAGACAACTTTAATGGCTGATGCAATACTATCATGCCTGTCTGATATTATGCTTAAATTTTCTCTGGTTGCTAAGGTTTTCTTTAATTACTTGAAGAACCATTTCCAGGAATTATCATTTTCAGAGTCAGCAGCACAGAAAGCTAGTGGAAAAATTTTACTTTGGGCATCTTGGTTTGCAGCTGTTAGAAGGGTACCTTAGAATTTCGATTTCAGAAAAGTTCCATCAACAACTATGACAGGAATGCAGTGATGCCATCCTTGTATACTTGCTTGCAATGCTATAAAGACATATAGAAATGTGTTGTCTTCCTTAGTTTTAAATTCCACAATAGAACCTGGGTTACTTTTTTGTATCATATATAAAAAACTTGGTAGAAGTGTATATGAATCTTCAGGATTTTCCCGTATACTTTCTAGAGCAGCTTCCTTTGATCTGTATGCTTTCATGTAGCTTATGTTTATCCCAAAATCTCCCAAAATCTTTCTTCATGGCCCTTATTATATCAGCTGGGGTGTACACTATTTTTATGCTTGTGTATCTGGATTTGATACATTCTGCGACCACTTATGATGTTGCTTGTCATTGGCTTCCATATCTTACTTCGAAGCTGCAAGTGTATGTATCGATGAATTTTCGAATCAAAAATATATATGTGTTTCGATAATTTGAAACTTTCATCATCCAGTTGCAACTGTCATCCAAGCATTGTAAGTTGTATTTTTTAGAGCAAGATCTTATCACTCTAGACTAAAAATTATTTTCTATTGCGTAAAAAGTGATGACCGTCTTTAATGTTTCCTTGTCTTTATAGAACAGCCCAGCTTTGACTTCTTTGCCAGTCGGATCAGTTATTATCACTGATTGAGAAAGAGGACTATGTACTTCTTTTTTCTTTTGGTTGCTATCGTCAATGTTGCTTTTTCCCAATTGTTTTGCATATTCAATAATGTTTGAACTTGTATCTATTGCCTTTGTATCTGTTATTTGATTCTCTGATGATGTTGTTCTTGTTGGTGGAGATTCAAAAAAGTTACTGTCTTTTTATTTTTCTTAGAATGTGATGCATACAGGGTATTTTATGCTATCGCTTTCTGTATTTTTCAGCTGCATATAAAACATCATAGTTGAATCGTCTTCAATTTCTAATGCTGGATATTGTTCATTGACTTGATATACAATTTGTAGCTTGTATTCATCTTTTTGCACTTTAAGACGTTCGGAAATTATTTCGATCAAGTTTTGGTTGCTGCAATCCTTTGGCATTTGTAATCCTGTGACTTGAAATTTTTGAATATGAAATTATCAGTCCATTGTCCATTGTATTGAATGGAAACTAGTAGTTTTTCCATTCTTGCAAGCAAAAAAAAAACGTATCAGAAACGGATAATATACTAATCATATACTACATTGTAAAAAAAATATACATAATTTTTGCATTTTCTATTATCTCAGTTCAGATCTTACTTTTTGTTTTAAAAAATAAAATAAAATAAAATATACTAAACGTATACTACATTGTAAATGCATACTAAATTGTAAAAAAATATAAAGAATTGGGTTAATGAAAGAATTGATAGTATATAATTGTTATCTATATAATTATGAAAGATTTTCAGATTTTTGAATTAGAATTTTTACCTTTGAATTTTTTATTTTTGTTGCTTCTTCCTTTTTCTCTGTACTCTTCTTTTGTTGATGTTGCTTCAGATTGGGATTTATATTGCTTCGGATTGAGATTAAGATTCACTAATATTTTGTTTGAGTTTATTATTGCAGATTTTTTGTAGAATTGGGGTTTCTGAATTGAAGATTTGAATGAAGAAAAGAAGAATATGATCTTAGAGGTTGAATTGAGAGGGTGAAAATTTTGGGTTTGAGGTGAAGGAAAAGAAAGCGATGTTGGGGTTGAGCTGAAGGAAGAAAACGCGATGCTGGGTTGAGTTGAAGAAGAAGAACGCAGACAGTGATTTGAAGAAGAAGAACGCAGCATAATGAAGAGTTGATACGCGTGTAATATTTATTGGGAAAAAGGGGCACGCTTATAATTAATGAAAACAGTGGATATTTTTATTATTTAGATATGTTTTTAGGATAGTTATGCAAAGACCCCAAAGAATAACTCCATAAAATATGAGGTATTTTTTGTTTTAAAGTTTAATAAGACGAAAAGAAAGGATAGTGAGAGATAAATTATTCTTTTAAATCTTATAGTTTATTCTATTTAAAAAGGGTAATGATAGGTATCTCGCGCCGAGATGACGCGCGAGATACCTATTTACCATTTTTTCCCTCCCCATTTTACAGGAGGCAAATTATTTGTGGGGTAAAAAGATAATTTTACGCGTAAAATTACCTTTTTGCCCCTAAAAATTTTTGTTCCTCCTTCTACACGAGGGGGCAAAATGGCAATTTACCCCCTCGCATGATTGTCTCGGCGCGAGACAAGAAATATTTCCGATTTAAAAAATAAATTTATTTTATTATTTTTAGGAAATATTTTTAAAAATTAGACCATAGACTATTATACTGATCAGTGATCATGATATGGTTTATCGTACAAGCAATTTGACATGTCCAGTCCCAACAGATTTAATATTATATGTTAAATAAAAATATTTAATACTTTATACATTTAAAAAACTAAATGTTATATATCATATAAATAATCATTGAAAACGCTATATATTTAAAATAGCTTTTCTCTGATAGCTTCCTTGACAGCCTAAAAACAGCCTTGTTTTTTTTGGAAGTGGTTTTGGCCTTTTTTGGCCAAAACCACTTCTTCCTTCTCTCGTCTTTCTTATGTCTGTGTATCTATAAGCTTTATTTTTATAGTTCTTAGTTTTTTTGTCGGTTTCCTCTCCTCCCTTTAGCTATTCCTTTTCTCTTGGTATCTGTCAGCCACTGCAGCGCCAGCATCGACAAAATCAGCACAGGGAGCCCCTTTCTCCTACGGTGGCCTCCTCTTTTGCGATGGTTGTGTTTTTGTGCAAAGGTCATCTGCTTGCTACGTCTTCTTCTAGCTTGTGCTCCGAAACAAAGATCGTCCCATCCAGAGTTTGTGCAGCTGGGTATCTTGTTCAATTCTATAGGCTGCAAATCATGAAGAAGATCATTCTTAGGCCAACTTCAGAAGCTCCTTTTCGGTACTGAAGGGACGAGATCTACCCGAGATTTTGTGTTTGTTGGTTTTTTGGTTGAGTCAGCGAAGTGCTAAGTATCTAGTTCAGTTCTAGTCTTCGCTTAGATGTCTCTAGTTTAGTTTTGTCTCTAGTTTAGTTTTAAGTTTGTACTTAGGGCTTTCAATATTTTAGTCTTTGTTAATTCTCTCTCATCCATAGTCAAATCAAATGTTTGACTATATGTGGTCTCCTCTTTGGAAACCATATGATGGAAGGAATTTATCTATGTTATTAGGTTGAGCAGATTGAAGTCCTGCTTTGTGGAGGGTGTTTTCAAAGTGTGGGTTTGCTTTGCTTTCACTCAGTCAGTTGTATGCTTCCACCTCTTGAACGATATTCTCATTCCGACCAAAAAAAAAAAAAAACGCTATATATTTGGCTAAGTATTTGAATAAATATATATATATATATATATATATATATATATATGTGTGTGTGTGTGTGTGTGTGTGTGTGTGTGTGTGTGTGTGTGTGTGTAAAGAAGTTGATGAAGAAGAAACTGAAAGCTTTGAAAGTAAAGATAATGCTGCAACCATGACAAATGCCATCCAATGTTAAGATCCAACCTGCACCATTTATGTACAACTTGAACTCTTTATATTTTTCAGATGTGATATCTCCAACAATTTTTAACTGCACAAACAATGTACGGTATGCGTATTGTTATGCAAATAGGCTGTTAACCCTTGTGAATTAATGGTCACATAATTGTTTACACTATTAGCGCTGAGAAATGGCACATTCAAACACAGTGTGCAGGTGCTGAGCTTCTCAAGTGTTGGACCGTCAGACATTGCCATTAGACCAATGGTGTCTGCTATAATTGACAACATAATAATATCTGCACTATAAACAATATTATTGTAATGTGAAGTGCATATTTTGAATCTTACAAATAATCTGCACCAGGGTCCATGTGCTTGCTTAATGGCTCCTCAAAGCGTGTAACTAATTGCCTCTTCTTCTAACTTTTCTATTAAATTCAGCTCACTGAGCTTTCTGATGCATCACAATCAACTGCAGGTCTGCTGTGGCTGTGGACAGCCTCAAAGGCCTGAGCAGAAGCACTTGAAAATCCCATTAATGCCTGGAATACATTAGGGAGGCCTGTTTTCAGGTTACTTAGAGTCATAACTCTGGTAACCTGGACTGAGTTCAGATATTTAGCCTTCTCTGTATCTACCCGTTTCTTCAAGGCTTCGATTTTGGCACGCTTAATTGACAAGGGATGCCTAGGGCTCAAATCAGATTGCATATCTCCAGCAGCAAAGCTCCAATCAACCTTTTTCTCCATTTCAGTAAGGGAGAACAACTCCTTCTCCAATCGTTTCTCAAGCTTGTCAGATTTTTTATGCAGGTTATATTCATTATCCTGCTGCAACTTTATCACTTGGATGGCAGCCAAAAGGCTTTTAATGGCCTCTGAAGCTATCTGTAAAAAGAGTTCAAAGTTCCATAGGTTAAAAAAAAAAAATCAAATATCTGAAGTTTAGTAGAGGCAGCAATACTTTCATGATAACCATAAACTATCAGATCACTGGCAGAGATTTGAAATGACCTGTATCGCATACAGTGTTTAAGGAAAATGAGTTTCAACTAAACACTGGGATGCATTTTCATAATATGTCACCCTTTATTATTTGACTCAAGAAACCGTTAAAAACTCAACCAGGAAAAAAAAAGGCAGGATAAGGTGATACCTTATCAGGTAGTCTATCAAAGATGAGCTGCCACTCTTCGCAGAGACTACGAATTGCAGACGAGCAACTACTCTGTTGATTCTCATCTAAAAGGCAGCTAGTGAGTTGGATCCACCTACAAAGAGTCCTTACATACTCCTGTTGGGATTTCATGACTCTGCAGAAGCTGATGTACCAGGAAGTGATCTCTGTTTCAAGTTGGGCTGTGGCTTGGCGATGATAGTCGGTAGTCAATTCAGCACTCTGATCATCAGTAAGATGATTCAACTGCCGAGATATATGGTTCTGAACTTGATGGCACTCATACATAGTCCTCCACATACTTTTCATCCTATAAAAACCCAATCAGGCAAAGAAAAATTTTAGGACAATTCAGATCGTTTTGACCTGCTTTTCAGATATGGTCAAATATTATTTGAAAAAGTAAATACAGTAAAAATAAAAAATAGAAAAAATGATATGAAGAGTATCATCATTCTCTGAAAAAACTTGTACAAACTATTTTCTTATGTGTCATGCAGAAATTATAATCATTACCATGACAGACACATTTAGGTGCTTGAGATAAATATGCAATAAAAGAAAGAAAAGGGAAGGGAAGGGAAAACAAGTTGTAGATCTTTTTGTATTTGGAAAATTAAACAATAATTAATGAAGGAAAAGGAGAAAAATGTGTTAAAAAGGAAATAAAATTTTCAATTTCAATGTATTTTAGGAGGTGAATTTTTTAGACCCCAAATGGGGTGTAATCATTTTCTGCTTTTATAAGCAGAATGAAGAGGAATCATTCCCCTTACATTCTTTTCCCCTCTTAAACAAATTTACTAGCCAAATAAGATAAAATCTAATTCCCCTTATATTCTCTTCCCTTCCCTTTAATTTCACCTCCATCCATGCATAGTGGCACCAGCTTATGTGACACTGGCTTTGTGGATTCTTGAGTTAAATATGCAACACAACTACTATGCCTAAGGCGTAGCACTGACTTTCACAAAGCCTCAATTTCATAATCACTTCTCTGTTGCTCAGTTTCATTGTGGTTCCGACTCTAAGATTGATTATACGGGAATCTTTTTGATGGGACCATAATCCAAATATATTAATCTGAATGAGATATGGGCATAGCAACAATGTTGACGAATGATTAGGCTAGACACATGATGGCATGTAATAATCATGCTAAGAATTCAGAAAGTGTGAGTGCAAGGTTCTTAAATGCTAAAAGTCAGTTTGACCTTGTCACTAGAGACCTGAGGTCAAAATCAAGCTCACCTAAAATAGGAGTGTTGCCCATTATATAATGACCTCAAAGAAATGAGAAACAAGTGGTAATGAAGATTCATATGTCAAATATACAAGATGTGAAAAGTCATTTGGCTTGTCCTCCATTATGCATATGCAAAATATGCATCTACAGCAATTTCTTACCCAGAAGTTAATGCGACAAGCTGAGGGTATAGCTCCATATCAATGAGTTCCAGTATAGATGAATAAGTCCTACTTATTGAATGTTGCAGGTGTCTGATGTCAGTCTCCAAGTTTTCAACACTGGATCGAGTTTTCTCAGTCTTGGTCCATTCATGGTTTTCTTCTTCTTGTTTTAGAAGTAAAATAGATTTTTTCTCATGCTCTATTTTGGCCATTTCTTCTTCCTACATTTATGATAAATTGATGATTAATACCATTAAGAAACATAGATACATTCAGTAAGAGAGAGGAAATACAAATGAAAACAAATTAATAAAAGCACAAATCTATAATGCAACATCAGAATACAAAACACTGAAAATTAGGAAATGTTGAAACATTGCTGCTTTGACAAGATACTCTCCTCCATTTTTAACTCAAAAACATTTCTCATTAGACTACAAAATTCAACCTGGAATATTAACAAGCAATGTTAAAAATGGAATGTATGAGCATTCCGAATCTTCAAATTGAAATTATTTTTTCAATATCCAGAGTACATATTACAATGAAAGGATAATTCAGTTCTGACCAGAAGTCTGATCGCAGTCATGTGCGTCATTTAGTTCAGAGTCCTGAACAATATCGGTCTGCCATGATGATATTACTTGATAATGTGCTTGAGAGAGAGACTAGGATAATAACATTGGCCCAAAACAAAATCCATCAAAATAAGAATGTGACTATGCAATCTACATGTCAAATGTCAATCTTACTTTCACTTCCTTATAAAGTTTCTGCTCTGCGGCATATAGTTTGTCAAGTGTGTTACAATGTGCTCCAGGTCTACATGGTTCACTAGGATTAGAAGCCTGAGCAGCGTCTTTGGCATATTGAAGCGATTTAGAAGACCAACTCCATGACAATGCACTGAAGACCTTTGCAGAGTTACTCCTTTTCCCTGTAGTGTAAACTAAAGTCATTACAGTTCCAACCACAGACTGAAAACTAAAGTAGCCAGCAACAATAGCCATGGCCAGGAATGAAAATTATTAAGAAGTTGATATTTGATCATGCACTCAGCCACAAACATACTTAACATGTTGAGGAAACCACTTGCAGAACATTATGGCCAAAATAAAAAGCAAAATAAATGCCTGAGATCACAAAACAAAACCCTACCAATTAACATTCTTGGTCAAATAAGCATGCACATTCCGCACACATGCACACAATGACAAATGAAGAAGAGATCAAAACAAGAATGCTAACTATCAAATAATTCCATCAACCCTATCTGGCTTATAAAGAATGCTCAAAAAAACTCAGAACTCTATATCTTATACAGATGAGATTATTCTGACAACACGCAAATTGCAATAAGTTCATGGAAATGTATGCCCTGTATGTCAATATGTAAATGAAATTTAAAGTGGTGAACCAGCTGCACAGTTAATTCTTCTGCCAACATTACAAAGTCAAGCACCTGGAAAAATTACGGTCCCAAGTTAAATGTATTAATGTAAAAGGAACCAAAATATACATGAACTTTAAGGAGAACTGAAATAGTTTTTATCAAAGCAAAATAAATGCCTGAGATCACAAAACAAAACCCTACCAATTAACATTCTTGGTCAAATAAGCATGTATGCTCCACACACATACACACAATGACAAATGAAGAAGAGATTATAACAAGAATGCTAATTATCAAATAATTCCATCAACCCTATCTGGCTTATAAAGAATGCTCAAAAAACCCAGGACACTATATCTTATACAGATGAGATTACTCTGACAACACACAAATTGCTATAAGTTCATGAAAATGTATGCCCTGTATGTCAATATGTAAATGAAATTTAAAGTGGTGAACCAGCTGCACAGTTAATTCTTCTGCCAGCATTACAAGGTCAAGGACCTGGAAAAATTACGGTCACAAGTTAAATGTATTAATGTAAAAGGAACCAAAGTATACATGAACTTTAAGGAGGGCTGAAATAGTTTTTATCATGCTTATGAAGCCACATACATACAAGATGGTAAGATAGTGGTGAAATTATGTTGTAAATTGTTCTCACCAATGATATGCTGTGGGCAGAAAGTTGTATTTTTAATCTAAATTCATGTAGTGATGATCAGAAACTCTTCCCAGTATAATCATCCATTTACTATCAAGTTAAGTTAAAGTTAAGTGGCTTATCTACACCTACACCCAAGTGTTACTGCGACATACATCAACAGCATCAGGTGAAATTTACATCAAAGAGATGCAAATAAAACCAGAATTTTTTTCATGCAGAACAATAAAGCTAATGACAAAACCATAAAACAAATTTATCATGTTGAAAAATAAGCAAGGTTGAGGAATATAACATGAATATCTCTGCGGATGATTTTCCATCAATCATTTCAGTAACCACAAACCACATACGCACAAATGAATGCATGTGCACATTGCACAATCATGTACATGAAGTATCAATTAAATGCTAAGTTAGTATAAGGAGCCATACTTTTATTTTCTTTGGAATTTTGACGTAGAGAAGTGTCCCCTTTGGAAATATCCATAAGGACAGCTATATCCTTTCCACCAGCTGATGCTTTAAGGAAATAATCATCTAACTCCTTAATAATACCTTCCAAGGTCTTCTTGTTTCTCCAATGTACCATCCCCCCATCTGCAGTATCTTTAGTACACCAGCTCACCATTGATGAGTCATCATCAGCTAGTTTTAGAGGAGGTTGCTGCTGCTGCATCTGAGAAGGAGAACTTGAAACCAAATTCCTGACATGCACCTCTTCTTGATCTTCTTCTTCAAATTCTGTCTTAGTCTCAGCCCAATTTTCCTCCTCTGCTGCTGATTCCACTATTTTGCTCTTCTCCTGAAGATGTGGAGAAGATTGCTCATAGGGATCCCAAATATTCCATGAGGAACTAACAATTAGTTGAGGTGGTGGGGTTGAACAATCATCCTCATTAATGTTTATGCTTTCTTCTCTATCAATCTCTTCTTTCTGATTATCAGTGGACTTTCTTGGATCAGGGCTAAAAGGAGGAGGCGGTGGAGGAGAGGGAGGCAAAGGAAGAGGAGGGGAAGGAGGCAATGCCTGTACATAGGAGGTATTTTCAAGCTCTAATGACTCTGACTCAGTGAACTGCCTAAGGGTTACACCAGTATTCTTCAGTGATCTAAGATAGCCCAGCTGAGCTTCTGCAAATTCTCCTCGAAACACTACCAATTGTTTCATTAGCCTCTTTCTCTCCTTGCAAATCTGCACCCTCTCTTCCTTATGAATCCTTGATAATACACAACCCATTTCTTCAGTGCAGTAAAAATAATGTGTTGTTCAGAATTAACTTGAAGGCATAACAGAGTAAGCAAAGCCTCAATACAGCCTCAATTCCTCAGACTTCTGTACCATAAAGGTTAACATAATGTTAAAATTGAGAGCATCTAAAATGCAAATTATCTCCTGATGCAGAATTAGCACAATAGGTCAATTGAACACATATAGAGAAGAGAAACCCTAAAAGGCTAAAACTTCCCATATCAAAATTTGCACTTCTCATAGTTTATTTATTAGTTTCTTGACTGCAAAGACTTTCAAACTAAGCATGCTTTCATCAGTAAATTATCCAAGTTACCCCCTGTTATCAACTATTTACATGCCTGCAATTTCTTTAAAACTTCAAGAAAGAGAGAATTAGCAGAACACAGTGACAGCCAATTTCAGACAATACACACAAATATGCCAGTAAAAATCTCCAAATTTATGGGGTTTTATTAACTGATTTAACCAAAGAACAAAATCTTCACTCCCCAGATCATTACTCTACTGTTATTACACTGGACACTACAGTTATTGCTGATTTACACACCTCATAGTAAAAGAAAAAGCACATTGAAATAGCAACTAGCTTCAGACTCTTCATTGTTCAGCAAGGCTGCAACCAATAAACAAAAAACACAGTGATAATATTTAGAGAAAAAATAAATAAGAAAATCCAAATGAGTCCTAAAATAAGTACCAAATTCTGAGTATAATCTCAACAAAATGTAATATTTTAAGAAAAGAATAAGGACAAGAAAATTTTAAAAAAATGGCACTGACATGGAAACTGGCAAAGACAGACAAAGAAACAAACAGACATAGAGAAAAAAGACCAGTGTTCACCCTTTTATAAATTAATTACAAGCTACAAATATTAAATAAAAGAACAATATTTTCTTTGCTTTTCTTGTTCTTTTATCTTTACCTCATTTTTGACTAGCAAAGAAAAACAATAAAACCAGTACTCCAAAGAAAGATTTGATCTTGAAAATGTCAATAACAGAAACAACTAACATCTCAAAAGGATTCAATCAAGAAACAAAACCCACCTCACTCTTTCAAAGACTAAAAGGAAATTGGACTAAAAAATAATAATAAAAAAGCAAGAAAGCTCGAAACCCAAGAAGAGCATAAGAAGCATCCAAAGCAGAGATGGTGCATTTTAGCAAGGACCCATTAAATTGTACCTGTAGACTAGTGTCAAAGATCAAAGCTTTACTTGGAGTATAAACAAGAAACACAGAGAGCAGGCTGAAGGGAAGAGTGGGTCATGCTATGAATATGCTTCTAATGAGTTGTCCATTGAATTGGCATTGATTGAGGAAGCAAAAGCAAAGCAAATGGGTAGCACTATTATGATACCGCATCACATTTGCATTTGCAAAGAGAGAGTATGGTTTTGGGTTGTGCTCAATTGGGCATGTGAACATTATTGTTGTTTAAGCATAATTGATATGACTTTTTTTTAGTATTTTTTTTCCTTCAAATATTGGTTGGAGAGCAACATAAAAAAATTTAAAGTGAAAATAGGGAATGATTGAAAATAATTGAATCAAAATTTTAGATTTACTTTTTAATATTATTTGAAATAAAAATAAAGTAATTGGACTAACAGCATAATAATACTTGATTGCTTTACATTTTGAAATGAAAAATATGTTGATAATTTTATTAAATTATATTACTTTCTTTCATTTTATTTATAATTTTTAATATCATAAAAATAGTGGTATATCAATTATTTGTTTCAATGTATTATTAAAGTTTCTTTTTATTTATTTGCATCTTTCCATTGGAAAATTATAAAAATTTCTTGAATTTATGCATTCACTTTCAATTAAACTCGTAAATAAAGTTTCTCTTTTTTTTTTTTTGGTTTGAAAGGAAATTATATATAATTTCAAAAAATATAAAATTTTTAATAAAAATAGGATTCAATTTTATATGTAAACTGAATGTCATTTTGATACATCTAAGTCACATAAAATTTTATTTCTGTCTACCTTTTTGTTATCATTTAATAAAAATGAAAAAAAAAGTATTTTATGCACCAAAAAGTACATTAATAAAAAAAAATTATGTATCATTAATCGATATAAAATATATAAATTTTAAAAATATAAAATTTACCACCTAAACAATTTTGCAATATAACACTTTTGTTCCTATTTATTTTTTATAATCTTTTATATTTTTTACATTAATAAATAATTAAAACAAGTATTAATCACAAAGTTATAAAATGAAATCTTTTGGTATTCATGTCATGAATTATTAACTATCTATTTTCTGTGACCTTCATATTTTATTTATTATTACATTAATTTTTTAATTTTTCGCTTATTAAATTTATATATTTAACTTTTATAAGTTTTTTATCATTTATCATTTTATTTATTTATTTATAATATTTTTCTTTTATTTTCTTAATAAATTTAATAAAAATTTATATCATAGAATTCATACATTGTCCGTGCTCTAAATTGGTTATTATTAAAAATGCATGTATAACATTATTTTTATTTTTAATGTACCAATTTTATTTAGATAAAGTATTTATGAATTTTTTAATACATCTATAGAAAAATCTTGTGAATAGTAAAGGGGAGATTACACCACTTAAAAGAGGGCGTTTTGTGAAAGAGTGTGTTATGTCTCTAACTCAGTGTGTGCATGTATTTGTGTGATTTGTTAATTAAAAAAAAAAAAAAAAGGCGTTTATTCATGAATTCATACTCACTATGGAATTGGTTTCAAATGCAAATGTGATTCAGTTGCATGAGTGTGCATCCACAAATACTGAGGAACACTCTCATTAGTAATTTTAGTACAATGTTATTTTGGTCAAGTCAAGTTTGTGATCTTCTTCTTTTTTCTTTTTGACCCAAAATTAATTTCATAAATAAAGATATGATAAATAACTATATAAGATGATTACAAAGTGTTGAGGGAAGGAAAATTTCACTTTTTTTTTTTTTACCCCTGAAGTTTAGCATAGTATTTTTATTAGTTTAGTTTGCTTTTGTTTTACATTACCCTTTTTTTTTTTTTTTGCAGTTTATTTGGTTATTGAAATTTTTAATGATAAATTTTAAATATTACAAGGAGTGAGAGAGTGATCTAATTATTACTTTTAAAGGGTATTTTAAGATATAAAATTTTTAAAAAATATTATTATTAATTCGTAAAATTAATTTGTACTTGATTTAAAAGAGAAAAAATATGTTATGTAGTCTATACAGTGTTAGAACATTTAAATTTTCTTTTAATAAAAAAAATAAAAACATTATAACCTTATTAAGTTTTCTTTATTGATAAGTTAACACTAGTATAATTGAGTTGGGACTATATCAATTTACATATTTTTAATGCAATTATGTAGGGTCATTTTTAAGATAGTAGCTTTATGCAACAATTAGAAGGATTTTTTTTTAATCCTAATTATCTCAGTTATGTATAGCAACACAAGCATTCTCTTAAAAATAAATAAATAAAAGCTCAAGCATTCCCTTCGTGGCCTAAAACAGCCACTTTTGCCTGTAATTATTTCACTTATTTTTTTTTTTTTTTTTTTTGTTGTAATTTGGTTTAAATGATTCAAAATAGATGGAGTTTTTAGTGTTATTAAATATAGTTATGGTATTGCTGTTTATTTTTATGCTGATAACCTCCTACAAAACAGGTATCCCCATAAATTTAATTTGTTATTTCTTTGATTCACATATTGCACTCATAAAAGTTTTTAAATTCAGAACAAAAAAAATAAGGATTCATTTGTTTATTACAATAAGAATTACATCAAAAATATAAAAATATAAACAATAATTAAAAATATATAATTATTGAAATTAAAAGTGATTAATTTTTAATAATGTAAGACCTTCCTTTAATGAAAATAAAATTTGATGAAATCCCTTTATTATGGAAATCAATATTAGAAATGATCAACCATCACAAACGACTAATCTTAGGCGTTATTCATTCACCATCAATCCAAAATAAGTTGAAATTCATCAAAATTCATATAAAAAAGGTTTGCAGTTCTCTCCTTTTATGCTTGTCCACAAAAACACAAACTAAAACTAAATAATTAAATCATAAAAACATAAACTACAGAAAAAAAAAAGATAAAAATATAAAAAAGAAATTAAATAGTAACTCAACTCTATATTTTAGAGGTGATTTTTGGCCAAAACAGTCAAATATTACCTGAAAAGAACTAATAACTAAAATTGGAAGACAATGATCAGTAGTCATTGCAAACTGCCTCAAAAGACTTTAATATATATATATATATATTATAGCCCTATTAATGCCAAAATCACAATGTTTATAATTTGTTGCAATTTTAATATAATGTATAATTTATTTATTTATTTTAATCTTAGACCAGATGGTCTTTTAAGCCCTAAGGACTCCTATGAGAGCTCTGGGGGATCAGCCCCCGCCCTCTACCTGGATTTCCCCTTGCCTTTACCATTAGGCTAACTAGGCAGGGGACTAATGTATAATTTGTTTAAATTTAATAAACAGATGCATATATAATATGAAGTAATTATTGTTTAAAATTACCATATCAACATATTTTTTATTAATTTTGATAAAAGTGTAAATTGTACTAAAATTACAAATAACTTATAAAACTGAGTTATTTTTATTAAATTTTAAAAGTTCAAATAAATTTACAACAAATTACAAGCACTATAATTTTTGTTACTAATTAGCTTATATTATATTAACTATTTACTCCATGTAGCAACAACTTAATATGTCCCTCATGAATAACTCGAGTGGCAAAATGTGTGGACATTAAATGTGAAAATCAAAATTCGATTTCCCGCCCCCTTGGTTCTCCCCCTGGTGATAAGAAATTAAACCACTTTAACCAGTTAAAAAATAAAAAACTTAATCTACCAAATATTTACTATTAACCAAAACTGAGTACCCAAATGCATATAATCCCAACGTT
>CATIWO010109781.1:0-12403 GCA_949673435.1 Macaranga tanarius | reverse complement strand
AAGACACAAGTAACCATTAGGACAAGAATCAAGCTCACGTATAAACTTACATTTCTCATGGTATTTTTAGACATATATTTTTTTCTTACTAGTGGGTGCATTTTATGCTCCATCCCACTAGTTTTCTTTTCTCTTTTTTTTTAACGGGTGCATTTTATGCTCCATTCCACTAAATTTTTTTTATAACTAATACTTGTGATGTCACACATTATTTCCAAATGAATGTAATTAAAGAGTATACTCACTTACACACAACTTACTCAAAATGCATCACATCAATAAGCATCAATTTTCTATAATTTTTCATTTTCATTTTTTTATTCATGTCCTCATCCATTATTAAAATGCTAGTCTTTCGTATTATGGCTATAGTTTCCCTTAAGCTACCTAAGTCTTAAGAAACTAAGCTTAAATCCTTAGCATCTTAGCTTTAAGCATAGTTAGAAAATGGACTAAATATTCTCTAAATTTCAAAAATAATAAAAAAGAGATAATAAAAAAAATTAAAACTTATTCTAAAAGAAACTTTAAAATTCTACCAATTGAGTATAAAAAATTAAATATTAACATGGCATAAAAGTAAAACTTCAATCAAAATCAAAATGAACTAGAAAAGAAGCTACTTATTGATGTGGAGAAAATAAAATAATGCAAAATAAAGCATAAAAACATATGCATAACAACCTAAACATAAACAAATGACAACATGCAACATGCATAACAACCTAAACATAAACAAAATAAAATAGCACACATGCACAACAACCAAAACAATGCATAACAATAACCACTACCATCCCTTCCCCCACACTTAAAGTACACATTGTCCCCAATGTGAAATATAAAAGAAAAAGTAGGGAAAAGAGAAAAACTCTCTCAATCCTCTGAAGAAAATGGTGGTGGAGACTCAATGGTATGACTGCAAAGTTCAAAGTATTGTTGCATCTTGTACTCCATCTTATTTTTGGCAGTGATAAAGTTGGTGGTTAAAAGCTTCCATGCCACTTAATTAGCATTGCATCTCCCTTTGGTTCTTCAAAACTTGCTCCTAAATGTGCAAGTCATGACTAGAAGAGCCACTTGCACCTTCTTGTATATGGTAAGGAAAAGTAGGTACACCATCATGAGGTACATCTTCTTGGTGCTCTTCACCTCCAACATTTAGTTCATCATCTTGGTGACCCGCAATATGTGGATGCGGAATCCTCTTCCAACATGACCTAGTATGTGCGGGAATGAAACGAAAAGAAGCATCCACAACTTCACCTCTCACAAAGGCTTACTTAGTGAAATAGGAACACTTAACAAAAGTATAGAGTAGTGTAGAGAATGAAGGGAAAAAGAAATGTATATGATGTTAAAATAGAAGAAGTGAAAAAGATGAAAGTAGGTAATAAAATATTAGTAGTCAAAGAAGTTATAAAGAGTAAAAAAAATAAAAGGTTATGAAAAAGTTGAAAAGTTGTGTCCTTTATTGGAAAAGGGCATGACTTTTCAAATTAATTTAAATTTGGAGTAGTTGTTATATGCAAAAAAATAAAAAGGAAATAGAGAAAATGTAGTAGAAATAAATAGGAAATAAATAAATGAAACAATCTAAAATTACAAAGAAAACAAAATAAGTAAATAGGAAAATAAAATACAATGTGGGTAGTAGGAGGGCACGAGTCAGCACAGAGTCATAGCAAATTTTTTTTTTTAACATAAAAGATAAAAAAAAATGTATAAACATTATAAATTGTAATAAAAAATAAAAATGAATACTAAATAGAAGATAATAAGTTATATAGTTAAGTTAGTAAAGGAAAACATAAAAATATAAAAGAAAATTAATGTATAAAATATAAGTTAAAAGAAAATTACTAATATACTTAAAATAATAATACTACTAATATAATAAATACTACTAAGAAAGGAATTACTACCAATACTACAATATGGTTCAAATAAAAATTATAATAAAGAGAAAAATGACATAGAACAAAATGAAATAATAAAAAGAAATAAATAGAAGGAATAAACTATGAAAGTAATACCTTGCTACATTGAGTGGTCTATAGCTTGACCATACCTTTGCTAGCTTAAGGTGTAGAGAGAGAGAGAGACTTCCCATGATCAATTGCTTCACCAATCAAATATGGCTTAAGATGATGGCCATTCACCATGAAGATTTCCCCCTTATCATTAGCTATATTAATTGATCCATAAGGATGAGTCTTGATAACCTTGAAAGGACTCGATCATCACAATGTAACAAATAAAAAATTTAACAATTAGAAACTATAAAAAGAAAAATAAAAATAAAAATTAAGGCCTAAAATAATCTTTCTCTACCCTAAGTTAATAAAAATTCTAAACAAATTCCTCGGCAACGATGCCAAAATTTAATGTGGGTCAATTTGTAATACCCTAGTCTCTAAAACTAAGTATAGAGCAAGTAGGGTGTCAAACTCTCAGGAATTTGGAGCAATTTTGTATTAACCGGGTATATACTTAGATGGATAGGAAATTGATATATAAAAGAAGATATTGAATTGTTCTAACTATATCTAAGTTACTAAATAATTATAAACTATACTGACTAATCTAAATATACTAACAACAAATTCAAGTAGTGTTCATTAGAACTACAATTCAGAATTAATCAAGAACCATAAAGAAATAAAAAAATGATTACATGAAGTGATTATAAAATATAGTATAAGGCATAAGTGCAACTCTCGTTGTCATTTATACTTAAAGTCCTTAAATGCAACTCTTATTTTCAATCAAGGGTAATTTCATTTAGAGTCCACAAGCATTCTTATGTCATTGTAGAGATAAACAAAATCCATAAAATTACCATACAAGGTTTATAGTTTTTCCTTTAAATAGAAATCCTTGTCTCCAAGTGATTTCATGACCTTTAGTGAATTCAATTTCATTTCCACCAAAATGCACCAACTCTCGTTGCATACATATTTGATTAATACATTATATATGGTGATCAAGCATATATAACACAATTAAGCACTCAATTAAAATCAAATCATTCATGAATTATAAAAAAAATAAAGAGTAGTTCATAAGATCAACTCATCCTTGCAATTCTAATAAACAAGAAGTTAGCGAAGATTCATATTGATAATTAACAAATAAGCATAAGAAACTAAATCAAATATCAGCAACTAAATAGAGAAAAGAGAAAAAGATATAGGAATTATGTTGATGAAATCTCCTATGCTGCTCTCCAAGCAATCAGTTGATATTGAATAGCCTCCATGACTAACTTGCTTGCCTACTTGAAAGTGTCTCCTTAAAACACTTTAAACTAAAATGTACTTTCTAATATATGATAATAATACTTCAACTCTCCCTCTCCAGATCAGAAATAATGTATATATAGACCTTAGAGGTAGTTACAAATGATTAAGATTCATTTTGAATTGGAAAGGCACCATTTGAAGTGAAAAGTCACCACCCTGTGCAAATATAGTAACTTAAAGGGCATTTTTGTCCATAAAAATGATGTTATATCTATAAAGTTATTCACAAAAGTTGTAGTCCTTTGAGTTAGCTTTCCAACACAACTTGAAACATCAAATTTGGAGGTTTGTAGAAGAAATTATGGCCAAAAGATGAAAACTGCACAAAGTTGGAAAGTTGCAACTGTTGGAACTCAGAACACTATACCGACTCAAGCCCTGACTCGGCACAACAAGCCTCTATTATAACTCAGCATCACTGGCATGACTTGGAACAACCCGTAACTTGCTTTCTTTGACTTTTTGAACACCAAACTTCATCCCAATGCACTCCAATGCAACTTTAAGCATGAGATTAGCCTAAAATGATCTATAAATCACACAAACAAGATAAAAGCAATAAACATAACAACAATAATGCAATAATTAAACTAAATATAAGTAAAAACTAAGAAAAAGTCAACATAACTATCCTAAATGACTATGCTACTTTGCATACTATCAATAGGATTTCATTGGATGAGCTAAACCTATAAAAGAAATAAAATTAGTTAGAGTTTTACTGATGTATAAAAAATTTAACTTAGCTCACTTATCTTCCTTTCTTGTTAGGTCGTGAGGTCACCATGGGGACCTATTAAGGGCTGGTCCGTAGCTGTGGTCTGATCTGGACCAAAAGCTTATAGGAGAATCCTATTTATGAGGCCTTTCCAGTGGATGTATTATCTTGGGGAGCGTGTCTGGGAGTGGCACTTGGGTCCTGATCGGAGATGAGTGCATGTGGTTCCTACTGCTATGTTTTGGATACATATGCTATTAGACATCAATTTAGATCGAGCCTTGAGGGGGACATTAGGGGAGCGCCTGGTCGCTCGGTGTCTTGGTAGATATAGGACCTTCATTGAAGATAAGCTATTATAGCATATTCTAGTGCCGGGTATTATTTCTCAGGTATGCATCGTGTACTTCGTGACCATATCATCTACTTGTGGTTTGATTTTCTAACACATTCCTTTTTTCAGCTCCATACCAGAAGAGTAGGTCCCCAGATGAGATCCCTTCCTTCTAGTGAGTGGCCTGCTCAGCGAGCCCAGATGCATTCTCCGGCAGCTGATATGGGTCCCAGTACTTTCTGCTCCCGAGTAGCCCTTCAGAGGCTCCCTGGCACCTCCCGGGATTATGCAGCCTCTATCTCCAGTTCACACATGATTGGTGGGACTTTTCCATACTCGCCAAATCCTATCACCAAATATTAGGGTACTTCAGGTGGCATGTCATGGGGGTTCCTAACTATATACCCCAGCCACTCACTAACACCAGTTCGTCCTACTGCCAACCATGTGAGTATCACTTATTCTTCATTTCTTTATTTATTTTCTACAATAATTGTTAGTACTAATATAATTTATACCTGCATATTTCTAGAGAGCAGAGTGAGCATTTATTTAGGTTGGTGGAGGCCAACCGGGATCTAGTGTTACAAGTTTTTGAGGAATGGAGGGTATGTATCTATCACTATTCTATATGTATGCATACTTGATGAGTGTGAAAAATACTTATTTTGAGCACTCCATTTAATTGCATATTAGGTTTAGTAGTTGCATATTTAGTTAGTTTTTAGTTAATTTAGTTAGTTTTGCTATTTTATTTTAATTATTAGGATTTAATTGTTTTTATGTTGAATAGATAATTTCTGTTGAGTTTTTGGCTGTAGGATGCATTTGAGATGAGATGAAGATAATACTTGAAGCTAAGATAAGATTGGAGATCATATTTGAAGGCTATCCTCGCTTCAGGTCTGCACGCCCATGCCAAAATCGAGCACGCCCATGCCTGACTCTTGATTAGAGCAAGTTATAGAGGTGCATGACCGTGCAAGAATCGTGCATAGTCATGCCTGACAATAGGACAACATGAGTTAAATCCTTGCACAGCCATGCCATATTCTTGTGCACCCGTGCCTGACTGATAGGGCAACCAATGAAATGAGAAGTTAAAGCTGAAGAATAGATAAATATAAGCTCATCTTTTAGTTCTTGATTAGATAGAGTTTGAAAGGGTTTAGATTACCTTTCTAGATTACCTTTCTTATTAGGTCTTTAGGTCTATAAATAGAACCATTTGTTTTGTTATTATATGTTGTTCTTGTTCTAGTTCTTGTTTTGTTTTTCTAATTTTTTTTGCTTCAGAATATATTTTCATTTTGTTTTATTTTAGTTCATAGTAGAGGAGATACTTGGCTTGAAGTTAGAAGAGCAAGGCTTCCTTACATCAATTGGAAGGGGTTTTTCTTATATCAACTCTTTTATTATTCATTATATTTAGAATTGTTTTAATTTCTCCATTGTTTTCTTTTATTTTTAACATGGGTGGCTAGAATCCTTTTTAGGGTTCTTATTCTAAATTGACCATGTACTTATTATGATTAATTTTAGTTTACTAGATCTAATTCATTAGTTATTGTTGTGCTTAATGTCATTTTAGGACTGATCACCCTAAGATTGAATTAATACTATAGGTTTAATCGAAATATAAGTTCTGTAGGATTAGGCAATGACCTATTAATTGCTTGATTAGTTGAGAGACAGTTAAGTGATTAGTATTGATTAAAAAGATTATGTTTAAAATTGGATTTAAAAGACATTAGGTTGGTGAGAGCTAGTAAACTTAGTGTTAATTAATCTCCAATTAATCATAGGTTTATCTAAGAGGAAAACCTATGGTTTCTAAGATCCCTTCAAAATGAATTAGAAATAGTGTAGACCTAGTTAGTTAATCAATCTTTTAAAATGGTCCAACTGAGAATAAGAATCCTAGCTTTTAATATTTATTTGAATATGAGTTTTTCTTTATTTTGATTTAGTTTTAATTCTTAAAGAATCTAAACTCTATTTCGGTGTCTAAACAAATGAACATAGTTAGTATTTCAGTATTCAATTTACAATCTCTGTGGGACGATATCTTTATTACTACTTGATATGATTCTGTACACTTACGGATTTGTACTCACTAAGTTTTTGGCGCCGTTGCCGGGGATTGGTAGAATTGATATTATTAAAAAAATTATGTTGCTTGATTTAGACTTATTTTTAATTTTGGTTCTAATTATGGTATTGCAGGAATTTATGTTGGTTGATGCACATCACACGAAGTGCAAGCAAACAAGGACTTTTGTTGATTCCACTTGATTTGGAGTTAGAAAAGATAGTTCATGAGAAAAAGAAACAAACAATTATATCAAGACAATCACCAAGCAAAATGGACTTAGGGGATGACAAAAGGAACGACCCACTGAGGCAACAAGTTCTTCAGAATCCTCAGAATGATCAGAGAGCCATGCGAGATTTTGTGAGTCCTAATGTGCAAGGTGATCAAACACCAATTGTAAGGCCGGTAGTAGTAGCAAACAACTTTGAAATCAAACCGTCAATGATCCAAATGATCCAAAATTCACCATTCAATGGGTTGCCACATGAGGATCCATTTAGTCATATGACTCGATTCTTAGACTATTATTCTACTTTCAAGATGAATTAAGTACAGCCTGATGCAATCCGGTTGATTCTCTTTCTATTTTTCCTTATGGATATAGCAAAGAGATGGTTTACAAGCTTGCCATCTAACTCCATCAGCACTTGGCAAGAGCTCTACATAGCTTTTTTTTAGTAAATACTTACCACTTATAAAGGTATTGAGGATCAGAAATAAAATTAACTCTTTCTTCCAAAGAGATGATGAAACATTCTATGAGTGTTGGGAAATATTCAAAGACCTTCAGAAGCAATGTCCACCTTAATTGATTCCTACATGGGATTTGGTGTAATCATGCTATAAAGGAGTCAATCATGCAGTTAGAGTCAACATTGATGTAGTAGCTAAAGGTGCTATCATATCAAAGACACTTGAAGATGCCTTAGATTTCTTTAAAGAATTGGCCAATACACAGAGTTTGTGGTCTAATAAAAGGACCATTACAAAGAAAGCTGGAGCAATAGAAGTGGACAATTTTACCATGTTGAATGCAAAGCTTGATGGTCTGACAAAAAGGATACATAAAGCGAATGTGAATGCAGAATCTACATTATCTTCCTCATGTGAATGATGTCAAAGAAGTCATCCTACAATTGAATGTTAAATGATGTAAGGGATTACTACAGAGGCTGTCAACTATATGGGCAACTTCAAAGGACCTCAAAACTAAGTCTATGGTAAAACTTACAATCCTAGTTAGAGGAATCATCCAAATCTCTATTGGAGCAATCAAGGAAACAACTAGTGGAGACCACAAGCACCACCAGAATTTGAAGGTCAGAATACGCAATAACCTTAACCTCAATTTCACTAAGATAAAGGTTCATCCTCTGGAACTTCAATAGAGAGTAAGATGGAGAAATTCATGGATATAGGGAAGCTAGCAAATTCCTTATCAACAAGGAATCAAGGTGCATTACTGAGCAATACGGAGAAGAATCCAAAGGAGAAAGTGAAGGCTATCACCTTGCGAAGTGGTATAGAGATCCAAACCCCTAAAGCAACAATGGAGTATAAGGAAAAGAATAAGGAAGGAGAGCAAGAGCAAGGAAGTGAAGGGGTTGATGCATTATAAAAACCAGAAGTGAAGGTAGAAAATAAAGCTAAGCTGAAAGCACCACCAATTCAACCTTATGAACCTCCAGTTCCATGTCCACAAAGGTTGAAGAAATAAGAGCATGATTAGTAGTTTGAAAAGTTCTTGGAAAGATTCAAGCACTCCATATTAATATGCCCTTAGTGGAATGTCTAGCTCAAATGCCAAAGTATGCAAAGTTCTTGAAGGAGCTAATTTCCAACAAAAAGAAGTTGCAGGAGTTCGAGACAGTCATACTTACAAAGGAGTGAAGTGCAATTATTTCTAATAAACTTCCCTTAAAATAGAAGCAACTAGGGAGTCTCACTATTCCATGTTCTGTTAGGAATTTATCATTTCAAAACTCTTTGTGTGATTCTGGTGCCTCTATTAATCTTATGCCATTGTCCATTTACAGGAAATTGGGACTTGAAGAAGCAAGACCAACAAACATCCGCTTGAAACTAGCAGATAGGACAGTAAAGGAACTAGAAGGCATAGTAGAAGATATACTAGTAAGGGCTGGAAAATTTATTTTTCCTGTAGAGTTTGTCGTTCTTGACTTTAAGGAAGATGAAGATGTCCCATTAATCTTTGGTATGCCTTTCCTCTACACTGCCAAGGCAATCATTAACGTGTATGATGGAACACTAACTCTAAGGGTAGGTGAGGAAAGTTGTAAGTTCAATATCTATCAAGGTCTGAAATATTCTTCTGAAAGTGATTTATGTTTTAGAGTTGATGTTTTTTATGAATGTGTGATTGAAGTCCAACGAAGGAGGTTGGCAAATTGTGATGAATTGGAGTATATTGAGAAGTGTATGCAGGTACAAACCCCCCAAGATGAAGATTACCTTAAAACAAAACTTCTTTTTCCCAAATCCAATTACCAAACACTGAACCGACACCACCATCAATCATTAAACCACCAAATGTAGATTTGAAACCTTTACCTCAATATTTGAGGTCTACTTTTCTTGGAGAGAACCAAACTTTACATGTGATTATATCCTCTAAACTCACCCAAGACCAAGAGGAATTGCTTGTGAGGATGCTTAAGAGAAGAATAATAGCAATTGGTTAGCAAATTTCAGATATAAGAGAGATAAGTCCATCTTATTGCATGCACAAAATTCTAATGGAAAAAGGATATAAGCCAATAATTAAAAGGCAATGGAGGCTCAATCCAAACATGCAAGAAGTGGTAAAGAAAGAGGTGGTTAAACTACTAGATGCTGGAATTATTTGCCCAATCTCAGATAGTTCATAGGTAAGTCCTATCCAGTCTGTCCCAAAGAAAGGAGGAATGACTGTGGTGGAAAATAAAGAAGGTAAGCAAATTTCAACAAGAGTAGTGACTGGATGGAGAGTATGCATTGACTACAGAAAATTGAATTCAGCTACTAGAAAAGATCACTTTCCACTACCTTTTATTGACCAAATGTTGGAAAGGATATCAGGACATGCCTTCTACTATTTCTTAGATGGCTACTCGGGCTACAATCAAATAGCAATTGCTCTAGAAGATCAAGAGAAAGCGACATTCATATGTCCCTATGGCACATTTGTGTATAGAAGAATGCCATTTGGATTGTGTAATGCTCCAGCAACCTTCCAAGGGTGCATAATGGCCATATTCTCAGACTTGGTAGAAGAGATTATGGATGTATTCATGGATGACTTCTCAGTTTATGGAAGCTCTTTTATAGAATGTTTGGAGAATTTGGAGCAGGTTCTTACATGGTGTGAAAAGACAAACTTGGTACTGAATTGGGAGAAGTGTCATTTTATGGTGGAGGAAGGAATCGTTTTTGGACATAAGATTTCAGCACAAGGTATTGAAGTGGACAAAGCAAAAGTGGAGACCATTGAAAAGCTGCAATACCCAATAAACATCAAAGGAATTCAAAGTTTCCCAGGACATGCAGGATTCTATTGGTAGTTTATCCAAGAGTTCTAAAAAATCTCTAAACCTCTTTGTAAATTACTTAAGAAAGATTAGACTTGGAGTAAGATGGAGATAAAGAGGAGGAACCTATTCAGGAGCTATTTCCAGACAAGATGTTGTTAGCAAATGCACCATAGTTTACTGACACAACTAACTTTGTCTCAAGTAGAAAGTTTCCAAAAGAAATCAATAGTCAACAGAGGAAGAAGCTCATTTATGACTCTAAATTCTATTTGTCGGAGGATCCGTATCTTTAGAAACTATGCAATGATGGCATGATAAGAAGATGTGTAGGAGATGAAGAAATTAGTTTAATATTGTAACAGTATCACAGAATGATCAGTGGAGGTCATTTTGGTCCATAAAGAACCACTGCTAAGGTTCTTTGTTAATGCATAATTAGAAATGCAATACTCACAAGTATACGAGATCGAATTAGTAGTATATGGTGCGTACAAATGTCATATCCCACAAGGATTAAATAAATTAGCTACTAATTAATTTTATTTAAAACTTGTTTAAAGCTCAAATAAATTTAATACAAGAGTTCTAAGTAATAAAAATAAAATCTGAAACCGCAATATATTAACTCTAACTAAATTATATAATTATTCATACTAAATTCTAAACAACAACAAGTAAAGCAATTTAAGCAATTGTTAGGAATTATCTCTCAAATCATTTTCCATGAAATTAAATTATTCTTCAAAGCAATGCAATTCCTTGAGTCAATAATATATCAACTTACTCTTTTAATTATAAATTGTTTAAACATGTATTCAATAATTTAAATATCATGGCTTAATTTCCATCCTCACTCATAATAATTTAAATCAATCACACATATTAAAAAGTAAAGTTTATTCCAAATTATGGACGTAAATAATTTAAGTTATTTTTAATCATTAAATTAATTCATGATATGTTTATTCCTTCAATTAGTATTAGCATCTTTCAATGTATAACACTAATTAAAATCATATTTAAATTGGCCAAAAATAAATTAGCATTAAGAACAATAAACATAAAATACATTATTTGAAGAAATTGATTAATTTTCATTAATTGATTGACATGGTTCTTGATAAGAAGATAAATCCCAACAACATATAATTAGTCTATATCCATAGAAATAAAATAATACATGAAGATATAGTAAGAGTTACACAATGTAGAAAATAAGAAAGCATCCAAACTCTAGAATTGTCCTCTTGATCTTCAAGCTTTATTTTTCCTTCTTAATCTTCTTGTTTTGATAATTTTTTCTATGGCTAAAAATGTTCTCTATTGCTATTCTCTATCCAAAACAATAAAATAAAAATGAAGTATATTTATGCTTCGGAAGTTAATAAATGAAAGGATACAAAAAAGGTGAAAAGCCGTATGCTTTGGTTCAAAGGGTTATGACTTTTCTTTCCTATGCCGAGTCGAGAAGCTATTGTCGAGTCGAGAAGAAGTTATTCTGTGTCGACTGTGAAGCCTCATGCAAACATTTCCGAGTCGAGAATCTAGTTAGCCAAATGTCACGACTCGTGAAGATAGTTAGAAGTATTGCCGACTCGTGAAGACCATAGAAGTGTGCCGACTCGTGAATTGCATGGAATGCATACCGAGTCGTGAATTGCATGGCTAGGCCGAGTCTTCCCGAGTTGGCGCTTTACTGAGTCCCAACTCACTTGACTTCAAATAACTTCTATATGACCCTTTAATTTTTCCTAACATTAAATAAACTTCAACAACATTAGAGAGCCATCCAAATGCATATAAATTTAATCAACATCAATGAAAACCAAAAGCATTTGTGATTATTAATGAAATATATTACAATTAACTTAAAATTTAACTTAATGCAAACTAATTATGCATGAAGCATACTAAATTTACTATGCTAATTACCATATATCAACTCCTCCACACTTGAACTTTGCTTGCCCTCAAGTAAAACTCAACATCAAATATAAAAGTTCAAACACAAATCAATAAATGACTCCTTTTGATTGAAAATGCTCAAGTACTAATAAGGGTCATAATTGTATTAACGTAAATAAACAATAAGAAAAGAGATTAAACATTTACTCAATAACTCTTTTAAGGCCTAGAATAAAGACAATAATAATGTAGATAATACAGTAACCCCCACCAAGTATTATTACAAATAAAATCCATGCAAGTCAAATTTAATTCCCATTCATTAATCAAGCTCAAGTTAAAGGAAAACTACTAAAGCATAGAGGATAAAAGAGAACACACACTCGCAATTAATTCTCAAGGTATTTTTAGACCATACAACATTACTTGAATATGCATTAGAAATCCTTTCCAAACGAATACAAATGAAAAGCAAACACAAATGCACACGATTTATTCAGAATCCATAATACAATC
>CATIWO010109738.1:0-24904 GCA_949673435.1 Macaranga tanarius | reverse complement strand
TACTCACTAACACTTAAACTTATCTTTGCTACAATTAAGCCCTTTACTAGCCTTACAATCTAATCCTTCTATATTTCTTACTCAATTCAATTTATCAATTAAAACAATTATAAATATGTCATAATTTGGGCGGGTGTTACAGCAAACCTAACCCCAATCACAAACATCTTAGGGGTAGTGGCCTGGCAAAAAATCTGGGCCTCTATAACACTAATGATAGTGTAGGGAAAGAGGTAAAGCCATCGAGGTCTGCCAATGAAATCCTCATAGAGATAAGAGGGTCTCTCCTTAGGCTTCAAAGCTAAAAGATACCCATATACTTCCCCATGGCTCCTGGAATATACTCGGATAATTAAAGTGGAGCCTATATCAAGTAAATTGGCCATGTGAGGAGCTGCAGTGTTATTATGCAAATCAGGGAAATAGGCAAATAACCAAATCTGTAGAAGTCATACACCGCCTATATACTTGAAGGGTTCTTTGAGACACCTCCCCAGATTGAAGTAAAGATTTTCTAGAAGGATAGAACCTAAAGCATAGTGCCTGCCCTCAGCTAAGGCATATGCCAAGGGAAGATACTCCAAAATAGGCTTAGCAGAAGTAGGGGCAAAAGATGAACTTACAGAGAAGAACCGAAAGGAAATCAACGTGTTCCTCGAAGGTTGGCTCGCCATGCCTAACCTTATTAATCAAACTGCTGTTGTTGTCGTAGTGTCTGGGGGTAATAGGAGGATCGTTAATAAGGCAAACCATATCATCCATAAGAATAGGAAGTCCAATAAGGATGAACACGTCTAGGAGAGTGATAGTCATAAGCCCATAGGGGAAGATGAAACAATTAGAAGAAGGAGACCAAAAATAGAGGGCTGCACTAATAAGAGAAGCTTGGTATTCATTCTTTTCTCTAGAGATATGAATCAACTATAATATGCCAAGCTTGGACCAAAGGTTCTCAAAAGTAGGAGCCAGTCTGTCAATCCACTGGTTCTATAAATTTATGGGTCTGATCCATAATCTGATGAAGGTAGTGGTATCTTCAAGGCCCTGCTGACTGTATAAAACATCTGAAGATGAACTCAAGTAAGGAAGGAAAGGTCCATCTCCAGGGGTAATAAAAGAAGTCTGGGGTGTAAGTGTAAGAGGTGTCCCTTCGGGATTGAGATAATAAAATGATCTGTAGGAGACAGAAGAATGGGTTAGTTATGCTAAGATAGAGAGGATTAGAAGTTTAAGGGGTTAGTGTACCTGATTTGTAGAAAATGAGGGTAGTCATCCAGAAAGAACTCCTTTAGTAAGGTGACTTTGACTTCCTGAAGAAAATTAAAAAAAAAGGTATGGTTAATGAGATATTGCAAGTTAGGAGGAAATTAATACAAATAGAAGAGAATACCTCCCAGTCATTGAGCTCATCAGTAGTAAACTGGGCCAGAGGAGAAGCAGGCCGTAATTATTCATATTTGAAAAGTTAAAATGAGAAGTTAAAGGTAAAGTTTAAAAGTAAAAGAGGTGAATGCTAATTACCTGATGAACATGATTTTGGCAAGGAGGAGTGAGAGAAGGACCAAGAGGTTCTTCAGACATTTGGCCTAAAGAATAGAGAGAAAATGGTAAGATCATTACCATTGCAAGTATTAATAAAGGCAAAAGAAACAAATTGTAAGAAAAGAAGAGTTTAACATGGGAAAAATTGATGATTTGACGTCAGAAATAGGCCAAAAGATGATATTTGGTTGGAATTTAGTGAAGTGAAATTCAGATGGGCCATTTCCCCAAGGGTAAAGGCATTGCATCTACACATTTAGTTAAAATGATGCAAAAAAGTAAAACTAGTTTAAATTGACAGAATTTGTTGGGGGAAGTATGGAGGTAATAGGCTAGAAAAATATAAGGAAGCTATTTCACTAAATTTTCCTAAGGAAATTCTTGAAGGAAAAGCACAGAATTGAGCACAGAGTTCAAAAAGTGTGAAAATTGTAAAATAATAAATTAAACAATATTTGTAGGGAAAATAAGGAGGTAATGGCCTAAAACAGCCTTGTGGATAATAAGATGCCTTAAAATACTTATTACCTCCGAAATTTTGTGAAGTTAAGGTACATATTTGGTAAAAATATGCTAAATAATGGAAAATAATACTTTACTAGGGGGTAATGCAAGGATTAATGCTTAGAGAAGGATGTTGATGAAAAATAAAATTTAAGGAGCCAACTTATTAAGGAAATTGTAAGAAATTGGCCTTAAAAGTATTTTGTTATGTAATTTTGGCCGAGTCAAAGGGTTTTATTAAGTTAATTTCTTTTAATTAGGCCAAAATTATAAAAATAATTATTTTGGTGATTAATTGCTAAAATAATTAATTTGATGATTAAATTTTACAAAAATATACGAGTTAGGCCTTGGATGCAGTAGGAGGAAATAACATGTATTTTGTAAATTATAGCAAATTATCATCAAATTACAGCATCTATGTAAGATAAAAATTGGGCAGCATCTCCCCTATATTTCTAAGTATACAGTTTTATAATTGACCTACAGGAGCACAATACATCCACAAAAAATATTCACAGCACAATGCTCAATTTATCATAACATCACAATTCATTCACAATCCATACTCAACAGAGTGTTACAGAAGATGAAAAAGAATTACTTGGGTGTTGTTTCCTCCTAGTGTAAGTCTTGAATGCAAGTTTTTTGAGGGTATTGAATACACTAGGGGTAGATGAAAAGATTGCAAAACTAGTGAGATGGCTGCCGGTGGGATCAAGGCTAGTGGCGACGGCAGCGGCTCGGTCTCCGCCTCTTCGCGCAATGGTGGCGACAACAGCAGTGCCGGCCTCTTCCCTTCTTGCGATGTTGATGGCAGCTGGCTTCTTCCTCTCGACGGTGACGCTAGAGGCAGCAGCGAAAGGGCTGGCGACTCGGTAACGTCGGTGGCGTGGATGGCAATGGCAAGCTCGGTGACGCTGGTTTGACCTCCTCTTCGCTTGCAGGGGTGGCGCTACTCTTCACGGCAGCAGCATCGACGGTCTTGACTGCAGCAATCTCAGCTCCATGTGCGGCAACGGTGATATGGCTAATAGCGGATGTAGCGGTGGTGAGTGGCTTAGGCATGGTGGTTGGCTCGGGCACGATGGGTGTAGGAGGAAGAAAAGGAAAAGGAGAAGAGGAAGAGGAAGAAAAGGAAGGAAAAGAGAGTGGAGGTAATGGGATTTGATTGGAAGGTTTTTGAAAATTAAAAATAGGAATTGGAGGAATTTTTGGGTTCTGAAGAGGGTTTTGAAAAATTCTCAATGGGTTTTGCACCAGAATAGGAAGAAAATTTATTTCCTTCAGAGTTTGAATTTTGAACTTGATTCGTAGAGGGAAAATTATCATAGGCCGAATTTTCATAATATTTTCTGGCCCATTCCTACCTATCTAGAACTCGTTATTGGGCCTGCTTTTACTCTACTTCAATCCGAGCATGTGCGTAGAGTTGAGGTTGGATAATTTGATAAAAATACCTGGTAAATTCATCAATTTCACCTTAGGCCTAGGCATGATTTTTAAAAGAAAAGAAGGAGAGAATGAAGAAATGAGAAAAGTAAAAAAAAAAAAAAAAAGAAGCTATTTATTACATATAAATTAGCATTACACTTGGCCTATGTTAATTATATATGGGGGTATTGTTTAGGCCCTATATTAATTTTCAGGCTAATAATTAAATTATAGGCCTAAAATGAGCTCATTTCATTAAGCCCAGCCCAATTGTATTTACTTGGTGAAGAATTTACTATTAGCTGAAGAAAGTTCTAGAGAGAACTACAGAGAGTAACGTTGGACTTGAGTTGATGGAGGTAACACCAAGAGACGTAGATTGCAAGAATTGATGAAGGTAATTATTAAGAAATTAAAGAGAAATTTGGACTTCTGTAAGAAGCTGGTGGATTACAAAAGGAAGGCAGCAGCATCGAGACATGGACACACAATCATCAATCAGCAAATTGACAATCATCAACAAATAACCAATCCAATTAACAATCATTAGCAATTTCTTAATAGCCATTTCTTTAACTTTTAGTAATTTTATGCTTTCCTCTACTAATTTTGTACTTACTGTTGCTTAAATCCAATTTTCATTTTACATTTCTCTAAGCTTATTTATCATTACTTCCAGCTTATTTATCATTATCTCTAGCAAAATCATCTTTACTTCTAGTAAAATACTATACTGTTTATCATTAATTATAATTCACAAGCTCATTGAAACTCAAATAAATTGTGGTAAAAGTGTTTGGGAACCACACATGTCTGAAGAAGTCAGAAATTACTAATTTGGAAAATTAGTATCCCTTGACACGCTTGAACCCGGTCTAACAAAAATTGCACCAACAATTTCATACCTCTGTAAGTGTCTGATTTTCAAAGAAATGCAAATTTTAGAAGAAGTTCAAAACAAATCATAAACTAGGTAATTAGTTGCTTTTCCATATGCAAACCTTAAAACCGCTTTTTCTCTCTCTTCCTTCTATTCACTTCTATATCTCTTTCAAAAGTTTTCAAGAATTAAGATTGTCGTTGGTAATTTCATAGCCAACGATGACCTTACTCTTTTCTCTTTTTTTTTTCTAGTCTTATGTAATTTTTTAATTTCTAAATATATATATATTTTTTTTGTCTTTATTAGCTTTTGCCTATCCTTTTTGAACTTTTTTAATAAATCTAGATCTTTGTAAAGTTCTATTTTCTATTATCTAGTTGATGATTTTTTATATTTTTTAGAGAACTATTAGATAAGAAGAAGAACCAGCAACAATTCCTTAAAAAAATTTTGAATTTAGTTTACCTATTGTTCAGTTTTCTTTCAAGAAGATTATTAAACTTCCGTTTATTCAAGATGGGTTTGGTCACTCTCATTTGCTCGTGAGAAACGACTATGAATTTGTCAAATCTATCAACCGGATTTCAATCTTCCCTCTACCAATCCATGGCCTTTTACACTATGATGAGAAAAGGATCATACACCACGACATCGTTGTACTGATATTTCAAGTGACTTTTTCTCCATTTTAGGTTCTTGATTTTTAATTATTATTATTGTTTCAATTGGATTGATCTTTTATTTTTCTATAAAACTCCTGAATATTTAGTTTATCAATATATAATTTGTAACATACATAGAAACCTAGCTTGTACTATTGATTTATCGAAAATTTTATGGAAATTTTGTTAGAAAACTAGGTAATAAGATTTGTGGAAATTTTGTTGTTAAAAATTAATTCAATATTATATTTTTTGAATTATTATATGTTAAAAATTATATGTTTTTGAATTATTGATTTGTCTAATTTGTAGCTTTTTTTTAAAACAACATTTGGAGATGGAATTAGAGCCTAATTTCCTCGGACACTGTGCAGGTACCTAGTGTCATTGTATTAAGTGTTATTTTTTTAAAAAAAAAAACATATATTTTGGAGTTTTTTTTACAACTTAATCATATACTTTCAATTTTTGCAATTTTATGCATGAATTTTTTTAATTTTTGTAATTTAATGCACCAGTTATTTTTTCGGTAATTGGGTGATGACATATCAACTAGAAATGCATATACTTTACCACGTCAGATAGCACCATAACTCAAAATCAAAATACAGTATTTTGAAAATTAAAAAAAAATGTTGCGTTTTTTAAATTAGGGCTTCTATTTTATTAGATGGGATAGAGATAGTTTCTTAAAACATAACATTTTTTTAAGTTTCAGAATGCTGTTTTTTTTTTTTTTAATTAGGGTGCTATCTGACGTGATAAAGTATATGCATTCCGGTTGACACATCATTATCCAATTATCGGAAAAATAACAAGTGCATTGAATTGTAAAATTTAAAAAAGTTCATACATAAAATTATCAAAATTAAAAATATATGATTAAATTGCAAAAAATATCAAAGTATATACATTTTTTATAAATAACCATTGCATAAATTAAAATTATTTATTAAAAATTAGAAATGCATTATTTACTAAATGAATTATAATATATTTTATAAAAATTATGATTTTATTTAATAATATTTGTTTAAATATTTTTTTACATTTATTATAAATAAAAATTTATATATTCTATATCCAATATCAAATTATTAATATATAAAATTTACGAGTTAATTTGTGAGTTTTATTTAAAGTTGTTCATAAATTTTACAAGTTAAACTTTGCATAGTTTGAATTCAAACTTATTTGTAAAACAATTTCAATAAATGAGCTTAAATAAACTTTTATCAAAATGAGTTTGGAGTAGGTCGTTGGACTTATTTACAGTCCTATGGACCATACAAGTGCTAGCGGCTAATTTATAGCTAACAGTGACTGAAAATGTTATTATTATTTTATTTATTTAAACTTCTATGAGAAAATATAATTTCTTTTTTTAGTTCATCTTTTTCAATTGCAAGGTTATAATTGTTTATAATTTATGTGTGCTATTATTTCTAGTACAATTCACAAAATCTTCGTTTTTTTTCTTCACACTGTAATTAACAAATCTTTGTTTTTTTCTAACTAAATCAACATTACACATAATTTAAGTAAAACATGTTAATTTGTCAATAAGGTTATTCTTACTTAAATAACATTTTAAATTTGAGTTGTGGTATATACAATGGTGTTAAATTAGTTGTTAGAAGACTTTTGTCATTTTTATAATCCTATCAAAATCAAATTGAATTAGTTATAATCTAATAGATTTTGAATATTAGTGATTGAAAACAGTTACCCACTACTAATACTTTAGTAATAATCCTCCTACCATTCACAAAACAAAACCATTTCTTTAATTTTTTTTTTTTTGGATATAGGTGGATTAGCCACTAGTGCCCACTTAAGAGCGGACTAGAGGAGGTCAGGGAAGGGGAGGGGGGATTTGAACTCCCGACCTGTTAACTAGATGTCAAACGCCCAAGCCATTAGGCCATAAGGGGCTGACAAACCATTTATTTAATTTACAAGTTTAGAAAAAACAGTGATATATATTGATTTGAGTATTTGGACCATGGTTTTAAAAAACGGTAACGGCTGTGATCGCGGTCGCAGCCGCGTGTAATGAAAACGGGATTGTAATACTGTAACGTAACGGTAACAGTCTAGCGAATTACAAATTTTTTTTGAAAAATTTGCAAAATATATTAAATTTAGTGAATTTTTAAGAGAAACTTGAAATTGAAATATGTTATAAATATAACTGTTAAAAAAATATATATACTTAGTCCATAATTTTATAGTATAATTAAATTAACATTAATTTTTATTCATAAAATAATAGAAAGCAACATAAAATTATTAAAATCTCAAATATTACATAAACACAATACATAATAATAATCACCACCAAAAAGAGTGTCTAAGTGGATCTTAAGGAGAAGCAACAAATGAGGACATATGCTATTTAATATAATGCCATGGTGAAGCTTTCTGAAAGCACCCATTAAAAATGGACCCATCATCTTTCTATTTAGATTTTTTTTTAGCAAATCTTTTTATTTACATATTTAATAATATTAACCATTCCACCACTTGAAGTGGTGGAATGGTTAATTGGTTTTTTTTTAATAAATATGTAAAATAATAATTTTTGCATGTCACTATTCATGTAATATCAAAAAAATATGATATTTTAGAAAACAAAATATATCATGAGAAAGAGAAAATTACGTGAAATTTTTTGCTGCAAGCCGTTTTGTAAACGGATGTAGGAATAATAATTTGATGAATAGTAAAATAGTAACTTTTGCATGCCCTTTAACAAAAAAATATTTATTTTCTAAAATTTAAAACTCATTCCGCTACTTAAAGTGGCAGAATGAGTTATTTAATTTTTTTTCATGTTCCACCAGTCAAACTGGCGGGGTTTTTTTTATCAAAACACCACAAATTGAGAATTTTTACCATAAAATTAAATAGACTATATTAATGTAATTGAAAACTAATAATAAAAAATTTAAATTATGATTTAAGTGAGAATGTGAGATTTTTTTTTAAACTTATAATTTTTTTTTATTGGGCCGTGACCATTACATAACGGCCGTGTAATGGCCGTGACCTTTAAATAATGGTCGTTACTCTTAAAAAATTAATATAACATTTATATAACAGAAATAACGGTCACGGGACCCTTAAAAACCGTTAAATAACGGATGTAACGACCGTTATTTAAAACCATGATTTGGACAACACTTGTAAAAAGAATATATGATGTCAGTTTTCAAAATTCCACAAGCTGTCCTTAATTGAGTCCAGCAAATGGTGAATCAGTTTTGGTGGGCTCAAGACATGGAAAAAATGAAAATACACTGGGTAGCATGGCGGGTTTTGACTACTAGAAAAACAGAAGGAGGTTTGGGGTTTCGAGAACTTCAATTATTCAATATAGCTTTGTTAGCAAAACAAAGCTGGTTTATAATAACATATCCGAATTCTTTTTGTGCAAGGCTTCTCAAAAGCTTATACTTTCCCCACTCAAACTTCATGCAAGTGACGATAGGGCACATGCCGTCATGGATTTGGTCAAGCATCCTTCAGGGTCGCAGTGTCATTATGGAAAGAAGTAGATGGAATGTAGCATCAGGAAATAGAGTCCAAATTTGGAACGATAAGTGGATCCCAACACTGCCTGTTTCTCGGTGTCATCAAGAGCCCCGAAAAGTACAAATATTAGAATGATGAAGGATTTTATAAATGTCGATCAGATGGGGTGGAATTTAGAGGTACTCAGCCAACTTTTTAGCCCTAAAGAGGTTAAAGAGATAGGCAAAATTTTGATTTCACTAAGGCTAGGAGCAGACAGGTTTATTTGGCATTTCGAGAAGCATGTGAAGTATTTAGTTTGGTCAGGCTACTATTTATTGAAGACCAAACAGGAAAGAACTCAACATAGAGATAGGCCAAAAAATTCCTCAACACAGCCCCAATCGCTATGGAAGTCAATATGGTGTTTGGAGGTGCCACCAAAGGTGAAGTTCTTTATTTGGAGATATGCAAAAAACTCCATAGCAACTTTGGAGAACCTGCAAAAAAAAGGGTGCATCAATTCAGGTATATGTTCGATATGTCGCAAAGAGGTTGAGACTATTGAACATGCTCTATTCTTATGTGAGAAAGCTAAAATGGTGTGGTTTGGTACTACGATGTCCTGCAGACCTGAGGCGATGGGCTTCCAATCTTTCTATCAATGGTGGATGAAGACCCATGAGATGTTTAGCCGGGAAGGGCGAACATAATATATGGCGGAACTTGTAATTTCTTATTAGCAAATTTGGAAACACCAAAACCATGAAGCCTTCAATGGAGAAGCATATGATCCAAGGCTTGTCACTAAAAATATTAAGGACTAATAGCAGGAATACAAAGCTGTAGATCACAAAAGAATACAGCAACACAATTCAGCTCATTCAGATCAGAACCGAAGGCTATACTGGGAGAGACGAACTCAAGGTAAACTGAAGATTAATTATGATGCGTCTTACAACAGCGAGAGGAATAAGTCTCAAATATCTTTTATATGCCGAGATCATGAGGGATGAATACTCAAAGCAGAAATGAATAGAAAGAAGTACAACTCAGCTTTGGTGGCGGAACCCCTTCCTATCTGAGAAGCTGTATATTATGCACAGAAACAAAACCTTCAAGAAGTAACCATAGAATCGGACTCTAAAGTAGCAATTGAGGGGATAAATGGCAGCAAAGAAAGAAATAGATGGGAGACAATGGCAATAACAGAAGAGCTGAAATTGATTAAGAAAGAAATGGCTAGTATAATTTTTAAGCATTAACAAAACAAAGCAGCTCATTGGCCTTCTAGAAATGAATTCTTTTATGATACTGTAAACATAGGAGGAAATGTGCCAGCTCCTTTAAAGAAAATTCTCCAATTAGATGTAAACAATCAGTCTTAAATGAATTTATATTTCATTATGTTCAATAAAACAAAAAGAATCTGATTGGTGCGCGCACACATGTAGCCATTTTAGTTTGTTCATGTACTTGCTACAATTTTTTTGGAAGTCAGATTTCATTAACAAAATAAGGGAAAAATCCAGTACAACAAGCCAAAGTTTAAAAAATCAAAATACTTTGCCTAAAAAGGCTCTCTTACTTCTCCCTTTTGAGACTAATTAATAAGTAGTCACCGCAAGTCTTGTAATTCTCACCCAATGAATGTGATGATAACCATAACTAGAAGTAGTAAGCAACATCTATCTCTAAACCTCTAGCTATCCTACATCAGCTAAAAAGCTAAGGAATCCAAAATCACATGAACTTTTAAGATCAATTTAAAACATAAAACACAATATATCTAGCTACTCATACTAAAGAGCATACAACCTAAGTCGTATTTCTTCGAGATCTTGTCCAATGCTATATTACCAGCTATGCAAGACAAGCATAGCAAAAAGCCTAAAAAATAAAGTGTAGCCCAATGTATAGGTCTTCTAGTTCATAATGTCTAGTTTAGGCCCTTGCTATGGTGGTGAGGCCCTAGTCCATTTAACTAGGTTGGAACCAAAAAAAAAAATGTAAATAATTAACTAGGGTCTTCTAGTCCATTTAACTAGCCATTTAACTGGGTTGGAACCAAAAAATAAATGTATAGCAAAAAAAATAAATGCATAGCAAAAAGCCCAAAAAATAAAGTGCAACCCAATGTATAGGTTTTAGCCATTAATGTCTAATAGGTTTTAGCCATTTAACTAGCTCATTTGTGTTTTGGTGATCGATGCATGTGTTAATGCTGAAACATGCCTAAGCTTCCACTATCATTTAGCAATAATCAGAATACCCCAATTTGCATGCTTTCCCTTTGTTATGGGGCATGCAAATTTCCAAAAGAAAAAGTGCACTATGGAGATTATGCATATGGCAATTGGTGATAAAAGCATTACCTTCAAAATAATTATTAGACATTAATTCAAAAAAATGATTTTGAACCACCAATTCATTATATACAATTGAAAAGTCAAATTAATTTTACTAAAATATAAAAATTAAAAAATATAGATAAATCCATCATATATATCGTGTTTTAATTGTATGTAACTATTTATTTATTTATTTTAGCTAAATGTCTTAATATCATTAGTTTAATCTTACAAGTGTTTTTTTCTTCAACCGTATTTAAAATAAAGGTCTGTTTGGTTAAACTTTTAAATCAAACAGTAATACTGTTGTTAATGAGATTGATGAGTTTTGAAAAGTTTTTATTAATATAATTTTTATTATTTTATTTGTCTAGATAATATTTTTAACAATTATCTAAACAATATTTTATTAAATTAAGCTCTGTTTAGTATTCTAACAGCTATCCACTATCAATTTAAAATTTTAATTTAATAAAATTTTTACCTACACTTAGAGTATATCCCCACATATATACCAACCTAATAAATAATTGACATTTAAAAAAATGGACTCTATTTTATTTTATTTTATTAATTATCTAACTTAACTAATAATTTTATTTTATTTTATTTCTTTAATAATTTATTAATTATTTAACTTAACTAATAATTTACATTTAACTTTGGCAATAAAATAGGGTCCACTTTCTCAAATGTTAATTATTTATTGAGTTGGTGTATACGTGGAGATATACTCTAAGTATAGATAAAAATTTTCTATTATTAAAACAGTTAATAAGTAAACAACTAACAACTCCTTCTTCTGCTAGCTATGGCCAAACTCCTTACATTATATTAAAAAAAAAAAAACAGATTTTGGGAACAATATCAAACAAGGTTAAATCCCTTACGATTTATTCCACCATTTTATTGTTAGCCCAATAGCAAGTGTTTGTTTTGGGTTTTCTTAAATTGTTATCTACTTCTCTACACTAACCTTAGTCCAAATCCACTAATAATAGCATTCTTATGCCCTTCTAATCAAAATTAGGATGGAAAATTTGGCAATAAATTCTATTATGTGGAAGAACATGGCCTACCCTAAGACTAGCTTTGAAGGTTCCTCAAAATTTCAAAATTTTTCATGGATGATGGATGAAAATGATCATGGCTTGGGTTACAGATTTGTTGTTCTGTAGAGCATATTCAAATGGGCTGCAAATGGGTGAAAAGAAGCACAAGCCTACCCAACAAATTAATAAAAGAAAACTCTGTATGTATTATATATATCAAATTTTTGGATCAAAATAAACCATATTTCATTAACAACTGAACTTTGCTCTGTTGATTTATGTATATGTAATGTATACAATTGAAAAGTTGCAGTTTCCCATCTTAATCAATCCCTAATTATTATCAAAGTGTTCTCAATTGAAGGTAAAGAAATTAATAGTTGTACTATCAATGGAGTTTTGGAAGATGAGTTTTGGATCTATATATATAGATATAAAACATATATACATATATGATTATTAAAATTATCTTGGGAGGGAGAAGAGAAATATCCATTATGGTTCACAACATTAAATTCATTAGCCTCCCAGGTATATATGTACATCTGAATTGGAATAAAAATTGATTTCAAGTGGAAGTTCTCCTATTTCTCATTTCTAAGGGGGGGAAAAAGGCCTAATTACTCAGTTTAAATCACATTTGTTTTCTAATTTTCACTTGTTCTGAATTTATTATACTCAATAATCAATAAATACACAAATGACTAAAATAAATAATTAAAATTACAATAGCAGGACATAACAATAATACTATTAGTATTATTATTATTATTTGTTCAAAAATACTATTGATATATAAAATACTTGTCACTAATTTATTATTAAATAAGTGTTAAATGGGTGATAAGTATCATAAATATTTATTTTTATCATTCATTTCGTACCTGAATATATTATACACTGGAAATTGGTAAAATTTTCTCCAATATTCCCGTAGGGGTAAATTATATAGATGGTTACTAAATTTTATATTTAATTATAATTTAGTTACAAAAATTTAGTTATTAAATTTCTATTTAGCTTTCGCAAGTTGTCTTTATAATATTTTTTGGTTCATAAACAATCCAATATTACCATTTTAATCCTGAATTTGAAGATAATATACAAATAAATACATATTTTCTATATTCATATAAAAAATAATGGAAAAGCTAAAAACTACCTTGAGGAATGAATATTTTATTCTTAAATAGTATAAAAATATTATCCGATTAGAGAATAGAGCATATGTTGATATGTTATCTTCATTTTTTAAATTTTTTATATAATAAAATATTTTTATATTTTATTATATTTAAATAATTTATAAATATAATATAATTTTTTATTTTTATTAAAATATTATTTTATTTTTTTACATATAGAAAACTATACATTAATAATAAATTAATTGTATATTATATTATATTTAATTAATTTATAACTATAATTTTTAGGGAGGTTCATCCCTTATATATTTTTTTATTAATTTTAATATGAATACAGAAATTATGAACTTATTTATATGTTATTTTGAAATTGTGGACTACAATGGTAAAACTGAATTGTTTATGGACTAAAAAATATATATTGAGACTACATACTAAATCTAAATAAAAATTTAGTAACTAAAAAAATATAAATTAAAATCTTGTAACCAAATTGTAATCAAATATAAAGTTTAATAACCATCTATATAAAATACCATCCCTCGTAGAATCTAAGTGAATGTCAAAGGCACATTGATCTAAATAGTAAATACTGTTCTTATGCTACTGTGATCGAAGAAATCCATTTCTTATTAGCAGTAAGCACACAAAGGAGAATGATCATTCAGTACGTAACTAGACAAGCTAATGTAGTTGCTGACTGGATAGCTAGGTGTGAGAGTTTAATATCAAGTAGAGATGTCATATGCAATACTCACAAGCAGCTCTCTCGCTTGCTGAGAATAGATGCAGTGTATGCCTCTGTTTGATGTCTGCTATATTTTCTTTTGATGACCAAAAAAAAAAATACTGACAAATTTGAAAAAAAAAAAAAAAACTTGACGAACCCTAACATCAATTACTGCATTCAGACTTTTTTTTTTTCTCTTAATTAACTTGAATTTGAGCTTGATCAGAATCTTATGTCTTCTGCTACATCATCTAGCTTATGCAATATGTTAATGGGTATATATGTATCTATATATATATATATATTTCATTTATTAAACTAATTATAATGAATCAAGAAATTAGTTCCAATCTAAGTCAAGGTTTTGTTCCGCAGTCAGTGGTAATTACAAATGTGAAGATAACAATAATAATACCGGTCAAGACTCAAGCCACATTGTGCTAGAAAAAAAAAAAACTTAAATCAAGTTATCATTCAGTTTTTTGGAACTTTTTTTTACTATATTTGAAATATTGAACATAATTATTGAATGCGTAATAAACATTTTAATTGTTTATACTCTAAATTTAACTATTAGATACAATATATCTAAATAGATAAAAATTTTGTTTTTTTTATATAAAAATTTTCCTAAATATTAATTCATTCAATTTTCTTTTCTAATGATTCTACAATAAATCTTTACCTTAGTCAACAAAAGGCAACTTAGTTTCTCTTCATGAAAAAAAGAGACCAACTAATTAATGTATAAGAACATGGCAAAAGTCCCATGAAGTTCGGCCAATTCTTGAAATTTTGTCTAAAGGGGTGAACTACTTAATATTCATTTATATATTATATCAAAGAGAATCACTCCATTTTTGGTCGCATGTTGTAAAAGGTGTATTTAACATGATCTAAGGAACTAAAACTAATTAAAATAGTGGACTAATATATAGATTAATAAGTGAAGTACAAGCCATATAAAAGACATAATAATCATCATTTGAATATATATACTAATCAATCCAATAAATTAATATCACAGCATCTAATTAATAAAATACCATACGAAACACATATTTTTGAATAAAATAAAAAAAATTAACATGCATGTCCTTGTGATCGCAAAAGGAAAAAAAAATTATTATAGAGAATTTAACTCATAATATCACTTAAGTAATTAGTTACATACATAATTAATGCACCGTATTATAATTATATAATCTTGGATAAATTTAATGAATGGAAGAAAAATCAATTAAAAAAAAGAGAATATATATACTAATCAATCCAATAAATTAATATCACAGCATCTAATTAATAAAATACCATACGAAACACATATTTGTCTCATTTTATTGTCAATGTGTATGGTGCGGCTTTAATTTTAGAAGAAGGAGAGTACATGTGCAGCACAATAAAACCAAATTAGTCAAGGGATGAAAACTTGTTTGTTTTGAGCATGGGTCAAAAGATGAAAACTAAATCAACAATATATATATATGTTGGTGTTACTAAATAAGAGGTTAGATGAGTTCATATTCATTAAATGAGATTTCAATCTCCCGTCAAGAAATTAGGTGCATTCATGTATTTAGTCAAATTATTTTTAAATTTGAACATGAGTGATAAATAATTTAATTAAAATTACATTAGGTATAAAAATAATTTTTGTTACTACTTTATATTGACATTAATTAAAAAAAAATTAAAATAATTTATATATAAAATTAGGCTGTTCATTCTGTCGGTTCGGTCGGTTTGGTTTTTTTTTTTTTTTTACCGAACTAAATTAACCGAACTGAACTAACCAAAACCGAATCGAACCAAAATTTTCAATTCAAAAACTGAACCGAACCAAAATTTTTAAAAATATTAATTATTTCATTATTTTTTATTAAATTATTATATATTTTTTTAAAAAAATTGAAAATATAAAATAAAAAATGAAAATTTGGTTAGTTCGGTTAACTGAATTTTTCAGATACAAAACCGAACTAAACCAAATTTTGGATCGGTTCGATTCTAAAAAATAAAAAATGCTGAGAAATCAAACCGAACTGAATCAAATTAGATCAGTTCGGTTTACGGTTCAGTCAACTCAAAAACCGTGCGGTCTGTATAAAATCTCTCCCTATAAAACATTCTCACCTAAAACATTTGGATTCATACGAATAATTTTTTAAAGTGTAAGGAAACATTAACATTGTGTATGAGAACACAATTAAAGCTTTTATAGTCAGCAAGATTGACTTAGGGGACAAAAGGGTAGAAAATGCTACTCTCCTCTCTTTGTTGAGGGCTTGATTAACGGTTTTAAACTACCAACAAATATTGAAAAAACCAACCCAAAACCCATAACCAATACCTGAAATTACGATAGATTAGCTTAAGGAGCCTGCCCCACTTTCTTATTCTTATATTAATCACGCCATCACTCCCGGCTTTTCACTCCTTTATATACCTTACTCTTCTCATGCACCGTACACCCATTTTCTAACACACAATACAGAAGAAAAATAAGAAGTAGAAGAAGAAGAAAAAATGCCTAGTCCTTCAATCTTCTTCCTTCTCTTCTTCTCCCTTGTCATCACCCCACGTCTCGTTTTCTCTTCTCCTGTTCAGGATCCTGAGCTAGTGGTTGAAGACGTAAACAGGTAATTAATTTAATGTAGCTTTATGGTATCTGATAGTTATAAAAATTTTAAACAATTTAGAGTGAACAAAATAGATTCTGTAAGAGAATAAAACTTCTCGAATGCATGTCTTTTCATGCATAAAGCTCGAACTCAAAACAAATATTTGTTTGCGAATTTTCCTATATTATTGATTAATTTATTACATTTTCTTTAAATAGGAGGATTAATGCTTCAAGGAGGAACCTGGCCTACTTATCTTGTGGAACTGGCAACCCCATTGATGACTGCTGGCGGTGCGACCCCAATTGGCAGAACAACCGGAAAAGGTTAGCTGATTGTGCTATTGGGTTTGGCAAGGATGCTATAGGTGGAAGAAATGGCAGGTTTTATTTGGTGACGGATTCTGGGAATGATGATGCCGTGAACCCAAGGCCGGGGACTTTGAGACATGCTGTGATTCAAGATGAGCCATTGTGGATTATATTCCAGAGAGATATGGTGATTCAGTTGAAGCAAGAGCTAGTCATGAATTCTTACAAGACTATTGATGGTAGAGGTGCTAGTGTTCACATTGCCAATGGACCATGCATTACTATTCATTATGCTACTAATATTATCATTCATGGAATTAACATACATGATTGTAAGCAAGGAGGGAATGGTGATATTAGAAATTCTCCTGAGCACTCTGGATGGTGGACTCAATCCGACGGTGATGGCGTTTCCATCTTTGCTAGCAAGCACATTTGGGTTGACCATTGTTCACTGTCAAATTGCCATGATGGTCTCATTGATGCTATTCATGGATCTACAGCTATCACTCTCTCTAATAACTTTTTCACTCATCATGACAAAGTCATGCTCTTGGGCCACAGTGACTCTTATACTCAAGACAAGGACATGCAAATTACCATTGCCTTTAATCATTTTGGAGAAGGACTAGTCCAAAGAATGCCAAGGTAAGAAAACCCCTACTAACTATATATGTATCATTTCCCTTTATATTTAGTTAATTTTATACTATAGGTTCAAGTCGTGATGTATGCGGTCACGTTAAATTAGTTGTTGAAAGACCTTCATCATTCTTATGATTTTACATAAACTGAACTAATTAGTTAGAACCTATTAAGCTCTGGATATTAGTAGTTCAAATTAAAAAAATGACAATTCTTGACCTCTTAGATTACAAGATAGACATGTTATTCTTGGCAAAAAAAAAAAAATGATAGACATGTTATTAATTACCAGTCTATTAATCTTCTGAATTAATGGTCAAGTTTTTTACATTTTACTTCTAGATTAGGTTATTTTTTTCAAGTAAATGTTTAGAAGGGTACTAATTATATACAAGTCGTTATCTTGAAAATGCAGGTGCAGGCATGGATACTTCCATGTGGTAAACAATGACTACACACATTGGGAAATGTATGCCATTGGAGGGAGTGCTTCTCCTACAATTAACAGCCAAGGAAACAGATTTCTTGCACCTGATGCGAGGGAAAAGAAGGAAGTGACAAAGCATGAGGATGCACCGGAGAGCGAATGGAGACACTGGAACTGGAGATCTGAAGGAGACCTATTCCAGAACGGTGCATTTTTCAGGCAATCAGGTGCAGGAGCTTCTTCAACATATGCTAGAGCTTCTAGCCTGAGTGCAAGACCATCTACTCTAGTTAACTCAATTACTAGGACTGCTGGTGCACTTAACTGCAGAAAGGGTTCTCTTTGCTAGTTAGCTAGTTGTCATGCATAAGCTAGTATCTTTATATGAGCGTACTAGCAAATATAATTAAGCTAATTGTGACAAAAAGCAGAAGCTCGAGGCCTATGCATGATGTGTGTGCACCATCTCTTTCTTTGTTTGGACTGTTTTATTTTTGACAACCTCTGTTTAATTAGCTTTGTAAACCTTAATATTTTGGATTGTACCATAATGGCAATCCTAAAAAAAATCAAGAGCAGAAGTGTTGAGTTGATTTTTTTTTCAATTTTTACTTTAAAAGTTCTACTTATATTAATTATGATGTTGTGTGACTTTGTCTTTTGTCTTTTGTCTTTTTTTTTTTTTTTTGGGTCTTCAACTCTAGCTTAAGTATACATTTAATGACTTATTTGGGTGTTAATTTAACTCATGATTCTTCAATTATCTATATTTATTTATTAGTTAGATATAATAAATTAAAGGATAATGATTTATATTGTGTGTAAAAACATAAATAGTATATCGCTATATGTGATAAATTTTTAGAACACCCCTTTTTCTATTTTAATTGTCTCCCTAGTAATCGGAGCAAAATTATAATTTCAAAAAAAAAAAAATTTATGGTATTCTAAAATGATGACACTACATGTGACGTCTATCACTGCCCTAAATTAAAAAACTTATAAATTAGATGTCAAGACTAACTTCTTAATTTTTTTACAAAAAAAAAATGAATTTCATTCATTATTTGGATACATATTATATTATTGATTTTTCTATATGAACATACAATTATTTATGAAAGAAAATAAAATTAAATAAAGAAAAAATGATTTACAATATATGTGCAATATTTGTATTAGTTAACTATAAAATATCTAATTAAAAAATGTAAAATATCTAAGATATGTATCATATATTTAATATAAGCAAAAAAATTTCACTCATATTCTATTAGATTTTTAATTAATTTTTATTATTTTAATTAAATACTAAATTATAATTAATTTGAATTCTAACGGTATATGATGATGAGTTGATGGTTTAAGATTACTATAGAACTCATACAAAGTTTATTTATTCATTTGTTTATGAACAAGTGAGGAATTTTACTCTTGCAGCGGTCTGAAATTGATTCATGACCTTTGATGCTATGAAGGGAGTCTTTATCAACCTTGGGCAAGTATGGAGTAAGTTGAGGTAATGGATCAGTAGGTTGGTAATTATTACCATCATCGATCATATCAGGAATTGTTAGTGATGGTGATGGAATTGTAAGCACTACACTAGAGGTAATGTGAAAAGGTAGCAAATAAAGCAAAATTTTCCTGGAATAGAAAAATATATGTGTTGCTTTATCCCGTCAATCATGGAGAAAACATCTGCAAGTGGAGGGATCCATATAGCTAGAGGCTTGACTGTGTTTGGGATACAAATTCAGCATCCATAATTCCATACAATTCGTGGGGGGACTAAAGTCTTACAATCGATCCCTGCCCACCATGCAAAACTAACTACAACATCACCGACACATCATTTCAGGTTCAGCTCCAAGTCAAAGGTATCATTTTAAAATTTCAGTTATTTAATTACTATTTTTTTAACAACTAAAAAATATATATTATTAATTAATTTCTGAGTAAAGTACAAGAAAAAAAAGTTACTCAAACAAAAATATAACTGGATAAATCATAACAAACAATCTTCAGCTTAAATGCATCACAAAAAAAAATTATTTAACTACTATTTTGTAATTTTTTTAAATATACAAAGCACACACTATTTTATATATGATGTTGATTCTTACATTTTTTCATATAATTATCTCTGCTATTTGATTATAGTAAAAAATTTAATTAAGATGATCTTCATCAAATTCAAAATTAAAGTTCATTATTCTTACTTCTTTCAAATTATGATGTTGCTCCTTTTTCTCATTTCCTTCTATTGCCCACCTGCTGTTGCTATAGTATATGTATGGACTCGGTGAGAAGTCCAAAATAATTATTGAGAGTATTTTTCTACGTTTGATTTTTTTTTTTTAAGTAAAGAGGTCATATTAACTAAAATTAATGGATTGCATATGGGGTAACCCTCTCTTTTAAATTGAGGACGGTAAAATTTAAATTTTACATATGTGAATACTTTTTTGAAAGAAGTTACCGCTTCACTATTCACTCATTGGCTTCTACGCTTAATTTTTTTTTATATAGATGTTACTTTAGAAATTTTATCTCTCTATAAAATTAATTAATTATTTATTTTTAATATAAGCAACACCACAAATCTATAACTACAGCATATTTCCCTTCAAGTCCTTAATTAGATAATTAACTACACTTTGTTAAGTATTTTATCTAACAGTCTGAATTTATTATTTGAAAATTTAATGTTTAAACATAACTATAGAAAAATATTTTACCATACTTTAACAAAGAGTCATTTTTTTTTTCAGTTAACAATGTTTTTTCTAAGGCTTGTTATTTTCATGGCTTGAGCTTTAGTACAGTAGAGTAAAACATATGCAAATTAATTTTTAGAAACTTATATATAATTCAGAAAATCATCTAAAACTTGACTTAGTTCTTCATTTGATTCAGATTATACAAAATAATACTGTTTTAAAATTATTTAATTGTGGTCTGTTATCACGTGTGCTCTACCTCAGATTGTATGAAATATCCATATGAAGATGATTGCACTCGCAAACAAGTATAAAGAATAGAAAATGAAGATTGATGAAGAAAGGTAGCATATTTCATATTATAAAGACGATAAACAATGATAATTGTGAAAAATTATTAAGAAATATGCTTTTTAGTTAAAATACGAAATTTATTTTCTTTCCAAAAGATAAATTTAAACTGTTAAATAAATATTTAATAAGGTGTGATTCATATGTTTGGCAAAAAAAAAACAAAAAAGGGTTATTCATCTAATGGAATACTCAAAGAAAAAAAAAGGTAGAAACTAATTAAAATTTGAGAGGAGTCACGCCTCCATAAACCAAGTTGTCTTTTAATTAGCTGCCACACTGCCGAGAATGTTTGTTGTCCAAACTCCTAACTGCAGGCATAGTTATTGACTAATTGAAATGCTCACATTGTTAATTAATTTATATATAACGACTCACCTTCAAAATGTTTCAAGCGAAAATAGCTCATGTCAGCTAATGCTAACCGTTGTTGGTGGGATTAAAATGATTTTGCTAATTCATTTTAACTATAATCTACATATGCAAATGACCAATATAAATATATACACTTACCTTGATTATCATCACATAATAAGAAGCAACAGACAGATACAGATGCAACAAGAAAACAACTCCTCCCCTCTTCAACAAAGGATTGAAATTTGAAAAATAATGATCAAATTTACCAAAAAAGAAAATTAACTAACTGAACAAATTAAAAATTTAAGTCAGAGAGCCTTGTTAGGACACATAAAACCTCTAGTTAATAATAATGGTTTCTTCCTTAAGAATAAATGAAATTAATTCGAGACTGATCCAATACTCTCAAACAAACAAATGCATTACAATCTCAGTTCATTTAAAGGAGGAAGAAGCCAGCAACAGCAGCAACTCCAGCTGCAGCAGCAGAGACCTTAAAGGTGGCAGCAGAGCTGTGTGGAGCCTCAGCGGGGGCATCACTTGCCTCAGCTGGGCCAGCGGCAGTTGGGGACAAATCATCACTGGATGGTGAAGGAGGTGAAGAGACTGGAGAGTCAGGAGATGCCTCAGGGGTGGTGCCCTCTTCGGCAGCGGGAGCTGGGCTAGAGACAGTGGTGGAGCTGGGGGCAGAAGCCGAAGCCTTAGGAGCAGCAGCTGCAGGAGTGGTAGGGGCAGAAGGTGATGATGCCTTAGGGGAAGCAGCTACTGGGGTTTGTGGGGAGGCCTTTGATGATGGGGAAGTGGATGGGGTAGCAGCAGGTGCATCAGCTGCGAATGCGCCTGCAATGGCTACAAAGATGAGTGCGAGAACAAGAACTTGACGTGCCATTGTTGTTATTGTTAAAAGAGCAAATAAAAACGTTAGATTCTATAAAGTTTTGCAGTATCTCTCTAGCGAATATAGAGAAACACCGCGTGGCTATAGAATGAAACAAAAATGAAAGGTTGCAAAGGAGTTAAATAGGATGAGGAAAAGAGGGAATTTAGGGAAATTTAAGGAGAAAATTCCTTTAAAAAGACCATTATTTTCTGGTTCTTTTCTTCTGTTTTTCTTTATCAAGTTGGCATTTTTTTGGTCATATAATGATTGGAGGGTGTTAATTATTGACCGAGTTTAAAGGGTGGTTATATATATATACATATGTTTATGGTACATATGTTACAAAATGATTGTTTTGTACTTTATGTAGTGAAAATCCTTTAATTAGTTAGTTTTTAACCCAACAAATTAATGGATTTCTATTTAGAGAACATAGTTAGACTCTTCTATTTTTTAGTAAAAATCACTAACTTATAATTAAATGGATTTCTATTTTAACGCCTTATATATATAACCACTGACTTTTTCATAATAATAATAAACATATGGAATTCCGAGCTTTTTTTATGATGGTAAATTGAAAATTAAATTAAAATAAAAAATTCAATCAAAAAATGGTTTAATAGTAATTTTTTATTTATTTTTATCTGAATAAATTAGAGAATTCATTGCAACAGAAAAATCCTTACAAACTCCTCAAAATGACCGAGAGGAGCCACTGAAACCAACATTACTACACTTAAATTACTTCCTCCATTAGAGGTCGTCAAATAGGAGACCACGAATAGACATTTGCATTGAATATGACTCAGTGGGAAGATAATTCTGTAACAACAAATAAACTCTAGAACAAAAAACTAAAGGAGCTAAGGCTGAACAAACAATAACAACCCATGGTACATTAAAAAACACAAAAAACATAAACTAAAAGTCAAGAAATGGTTAGGGTTTTCAGATAAAGCTTCCTTGGAAGAGCTGGAATTGTATGGTGTGAAAACCCATCAAAAAACAACAACAACAGAAAGAAAAATAGAAGTTCTCCTTCCTGCAGCATCGAAGATTACTTCTGTAACATGCCTTAGCTTGACCTCCTCCATAATATGGTAGTCCAAGATGAAGAGATAGAGGAAAGAAATCCTGCAAAAACTTTAGATCTATATTATCTTACATATGTATAAACGAAAACAAGAAGGAGAAAGGCAAGATGAAGTGATTTTGGCCAAAAATGGCCAAAACCACTTCCAAAATCACTAAGTGGTTTTAAGCTATCAGTGCTGTAAAAGAGAGAGGATATCAGTGCTGTTAGAGGAGAAATTCTTGGGTGAACCCAGTTCACCACGTATGATTATAAACTTTCTATTACAAACTTGACATGTAGCATAATTAATTAGCATTTATTGTACTTTTAACTTTAAAAGTTACAACATCTAACTATAGTTACTTTTAATATATTTATAAATTTTTTTATTTAAAAATGTATATATTTTTTAAAATATTACATATTATTAACTTTTTTTTATATATATTTATGAATTTTTTTTAAAATGTATATATTTTATAAAATATTGCATATTATTAATTTTTTTTATATAAAATTATTAAGTTCCTCTTTTTCTCTTTTTATATAAAATTTAAATATTACATATTAACAACTTGTTTTCCTTTTTTTAAAAGTGCCATAAACTTCAATCTATTGGACTTGATTTTCTCAAATATATATATATATATATATATATAAGTCGATAATATGTAATATTTAAAAAAAACATACACATTTTTAAAGAAAAAAATTTATAAATATATTAAAAGTAACTATAGTTAGATGTTGCAACTTTTAAAGTTAAAAGTACAATAAATGCTAATTAATTGTGCGATATGTCAAGTATCTAATGGAAAGTTTATAATCCTACGTGGCGAACCGGGTTCACCCAAGAATTTCTCGCTGTCAGAGGCTATCAAGAATAGTAATTTTTTAAGAACAATATAAAATATAGAGTTTAAATTTTATCCCTGTTAATTGTAAAATTAATTTCTACTTAATTTTAAAGGGGAAATAATTAAGTCATAATTTTATCCTCGTTAATTGTAAAATTAATTTCTACTTAATTTTAAAGGGGAAATACTTAAGTCATAATTCTTTCATAAATTTATTAGTGCAGGCGAAATTTTGAAGACTATGGCATAATCTAATAATCTTAACAGTCATTTATTTTTGTCATTAAACAAGCACATAAGGTCTAGTCAATATATCAGTTTGTGTGAGTCTTAATGCTTGTTTATTCAAAAGAAAATAAAAAAGTGAGTATATCCCACATTGATTCCGTATAGTCGCGTGTTCATACATATATGTCTGTATTACTACCTCCCCAGTTAGCAATTGATCGAGTGAGTGTGTTCACAGTACCTCTTTATGTGTTTATGTCATGCTACTGAAATTTACCTGATTATCATTATATATTCCATAACTAGGGGTGTAAACGAGCCGAGCTGAGCCGAACTTTGGCTAGTTCAAATTTGGTTCGTTTATAAACGAGCCGAGCTAAGTGTTCGACAGCTGTTCACGAGCTTAACCGAGCCTAAACAAGCTAAATTTTTTTTAAAAAATACAATGTATAAATTTAAATTATTTATTAAATTAATTTAAAATAAATTATTTACTAAATAATTTATTATAAAATTATGATTTTTTGTAATAATATATTTTTAAAATATTTAAATGAATAAAAATTTATATATTATATATCTCAAATTAAATTATTAATAT
>CATIWO010109643.1:0-21050 GCA_949673435.1 Macaranga tanarius | reverse complement strand
ATGAAAAACAAGGAGGAATTGCGTATTAAAATTGAAATCGTGTGCAATCTCACAAAGATTCAACATTTGTGGGGCGTGGGCTGAGCTGAAGTAGGGCCTTTTATAACAAGACATTATAGATCAATATCTACCAATCTGCTTAGTTTGGTAAACATCAGCGTCACAAATGAGTGTTTTCTTTTTACATGCAAGCTTAGGGTAATTTTATTTGTTCAACAACAACAACAACTACTGCATCATTTCAAATACGAAAATGATGTTTCTTTGTTTTCAATTGTTGTGAAAAGAAAAAATCACTGATTTCATATGTTAAGAGTTCAAATTTATTACAAGCTTTATAGGGTTTTTTTTTTTTTTTCAACTCCTTTGGATGGGTCAAATAGATAAATAATTTCAAACAATTAATTTTTAATTTTTAATTTTTAATTAATACGAGAGATAATTTTTGATATCATGAAAGTGCTACGTAACTAACAAAAAATTCAACTTCAAATGATGTTGGATATAAGATGAAGTTTTACCTTTTTTTAAAATATTTAATTTTTATTTGGCTGTTGAGTATCCAATTTTGGAGCATTCACTCCTAGAAAAAATATATTGCCTATTTAGGATGTAAAAGCATTTACAAGAAATTTCTTATATACCTCAATCCAACTATTTGTTATAAATTCAAAAGATTATTTAAGAGTGTGTTTTGCACAAATGAATTTCATAAATATTATGGAATTCATTTGTAACTTTAAGTTTAGTGTGTTTGGTTTAAATGAGAATTTTGTAAAATTCATTTGTAATTTTAACTTTTTAAATTTGTGAAATTGCTTATAACTACACCAAATTCTAACAAAATAGTTAGAATTTTCAAATGAATTCCATGATGTTTAGTATATTTTTTAATAAGACTAAAATGCCCTTTTTATCATTTTTATTTTGTTAAATGCTCCTATCATATGATATTAGCTTTAAAGGGTATATTTGGCTAAATAATAAATTATTTTGAATTTCAAATTTATACAGAATACAATATAACAAAATTTGAAATTCATTTAAAATAAATTTCATAAAATATTCATTTAAACCAAACACACTATATTAATAAAAATTTTATTTTCACTGTATTTGCCTTTGGTTTCACACCCGTATTCCACTTATTTTCAAGGCATATTTATGCTTCTCTCAAAAATAATGTAACAATTTGGGCTGCCTTAATATTTTGGAGGGTCTAAATTTGTATTTATACATTAATGTAGTTACTATATAGATCAGAATTCCTAGGATTTTGCACAACAAAGAGATCCAGTTCTAAAGTTAACGCACAAGAAAGACACTAATGATTGTTTGCCAAAAATGAAAGGTACAGCTTTGACCCTTAACCTGGCATCAGCTTGCCAAATAAATTCTTGGTTGGACTTGCTTGATATGGAGAACAGGAGAAGGGAAGGGTGTAGGAGAATGGAGAGTATTTACTGAAACTTGGTGTATATAGGTAAAAATCTTATTATGCATTTAGAACCCATCCATCCCTTGTCACTTGTCAGTAATGAATGATGCATGAACACCCATTACAGATAAGTGTGTTTTTGCAGGGATTATAGAAGTTGCACGCAAGCAGATGATTTTTTTACCATACTATGTGTTTTGCCATTGTTTTATCAGTAGCACTACCCTGTAAAAAAATGCAGAACGATGGTTTTAGTAGACAAGCTTCAATTGAGGGGGCCTGAGTCACAGAATACATATTTTAGTCTTCATGGGAATATGATTTCCAGAGGAGTCATGTTATCCATACACCATTAATATGAAACAGTATGAAAGTATCATTCATTCAGTCCTGAACATTAAAAGCGAAAGCTGCACTTTCACACCATTAGCAGTTGCATTCATCAGAATTACCTGCATTGTTTCTTCAGAACATGCCATTTCAAGAAAAGGAACGCAGAAAAGAACAATAAATAAGCGAATTTATCATATAATGATTCCTTCTTTGGATTCAACAAGTACAAACTGGATTTTGCCAAGCACAGTGAATACAGAAAGTGCACAATCATGGCTTAACAGAATTACTCAAGGTCTGATGGAAAGCCTTGGTGGAACTGGAAGAAGAATCAACTGTACACAAAAAATGTCAGAAACAAAGAAGGAACATAAATTTTTTTTGAGAAAGATTAAATGCACTATCTATAATCAATTCTGTCTTTACTTTGTGGTAACAGAAGGCGATATTTTTTGCTTCATCTTTCTTTGCCCTGCAAGATACTCTGCCATAATGGTAGCGACTGACCCTCATACATGATATGAAAGCAGTTGATAGTTTGCTGCTCCAGTTATCCTTGTCACTCAAGCATTAGTCTTTCCATAGAGCTGAGCATAAACACCCCTAGTTCGATGAACCACAATCAAACTCAGCATCATAGCAATAATGTAAACACCTGACATGATCCCACAAGTGACGGAATAACATATGGAACCCACACAAGTGATTCCTCCTGAAGATACACTGCAGGCACCAATACTGAATTTAGCTGTCGGATGGCTGCCTGTTTCTCTGAATAGTGGTCGTATATACCACTTGCAATTACACCAGAGAGAATATAAGAGAACCAGGAGTACTTGACAGTGCAAGAAAATTGTACAGAGCACCAAAATTCTTCAACCCTAATAGTTCCGAAACTGCTGCAGGCACAATTGCCCAATGGATTTGTGGACTTATTCTACAATCAAATTAGGTACTCATTGAACTTTATATTTGTGGGAATTTTATGGATTTGTGGAGAGCATATATATGTTGGGGATCCCAAATTTACAGTAAAATCAGCACTCTTAATTATATTGTTAGAAAACATCATACCAACCAATTAACACTCAATTAACCAACCAAAAATGCAGGAAAGCTCCCTTCATCATCTCATTTATCTATTTGATTAAATCAATAATAGTAACTAATTGTAGCCCTGGATTATAATAAAGACCTCAAAACCTAGACCTCTATTAGAAAAAATTAATTGTGTTTGGCAAATGAATTCCATTAGAGTATGGAATAAGAAAAGGAAAGGCAGAAGGTATAAATATGTATGTCACCTACAGAAGCTCTCAGTTTCCATCTTCCATAACCAAAATCTTTCTTTGGTTGTTTATTTCTTCTTTGAATTCTTCTCCAGCACCAGAATTGATCAACTTACCGTAATTGATCAATTCACCAATTCTTGTTCGACGGAAATCAAATATCCAGCTCCGACATAAATAACCTTAAAAACCTCCAGGAATCTCGCAAGCACCCATCTCAAATTCCTCATCTTATTAAGATTTTAATGTCACCATATTAGAATATTATCGCGAGAGAAAGAGAAATGAATTTGAGATACAATGATAAAGTATATCAAACACGCTCAATTTGAAGAGCGCCAAAAAGATTTCACGAGTTCCAGATCCTTCACAGGAATCACTAATCACACTTATGTGCTATGGCTGAAATAGGCAGAAGTTGAAAGCATTTCAGAAGGTAAGAGCAAATCAATTATGGTGCAATTTGAAAAGCGTTTCAGAAAGAGCGAGCTAGAGCGTACATATTACAGATAATAACTCATTAAATACACTAACCTAGTGTAAATTTTACAAAATGCACCTAAGGATAAATTTTATAAAGATGTAATCTCATATACTCCACACACACAACAACCGATATGGAAGCCCGAAAAACCAGCCCACCCTTCTATCCCCGTGGACAAGAGACACCACACCACAGAACAATCTGAATGGACAAAAGGAGTGAGTGCCTTTAAAGCCAAAATTATTAGAGAAAGCATGTCGTATAAAATTTGGGATTTCTTTTTGCAGAACAATCAGAACCGGTTCGAATTGGAAAAGAAAGAATGTGCAACAGACAGAAAATAATTGCTCTAAAATTTTCTCACATTAATTAAATAAATTAAAAGTAGCAGCCCAATTAAAATATAACATAAAACACATTCACACATATGAAATTAATAACCCAATAAAATTTGCCCAGTACCACAATTGGACATTAGCGAAAATGGAATGGCATTTAGGCAGTAGAGGCGATCCATATGGTATGATTCACTATACTTCCAGAAGGCAACATCAAGCATTTCCTGAAAGATAGCAAAGGGGAAGGATTTGCAACTTCTTTCACACTCAAATTACCCTCCAGTTGCATTCAATCATTTAAACATAAAGCTCATCTAACAACAATACTAGATTCTTTCCCTATTTTTTGGACAAGCAAAACAATAAATGTACAGAAACAGTCAAGTCAATACATAACATGCGACAGTCAAGGAAACTCAAATGAATTATTTACTCTCCAGTTAAACTCTGTTTCAGACGTCTTGAAATCAACACAACACCAACATAGCAAAGAAAAGATAAACAAAAAAATCATGGAAACAAAAGAAGGAAAAGCAGGAAAAAGCCACTGTGACAGACCTTAAGTGATCAACGTCTTTGGGTTTTTCCGATGGAACGTTTCCCAGAAAACAAGTGCTTAGGCTTGAGATTAGGAATAATTCTATCTGCCTCTCCCCGACGAGAGTCCTTATTCCTCTTTTTAGCAGATTTCTTATGAAGCTTAATACCTTTAATTCTCTGAGCTGAATCCTTGAAACCCTCCCCAGGGACAACCTCAGTAGGAGGCTGTGACTTCGATCTTGATTGAGATCTAAATATCCTTAATTTCTTATTTGATTGATCAACATCCACATCCATTGCATCACTACCATCTTTATCTCCCCTGCCAAGAGACCTATGCCTTCTGCGACCCCTTGACTTGCTGCGGGCACGTTCAACTGCCAAAGAGGGATCCAGTCCCACAGATCTGAGATCTCTGCCCATTCTCTCTTTTGTGAACTTCCTGTCCTTGTCAAATTTTCTAGGTACTATAGGCCGACTCTCAGCAGTCCTCTTCTTCATCCTATGCTCTTGAATAAGCAAGCTCTTCTTTTTCCTGATTGCAGCTGAAAGTTCTTGCTCCTCTGGAATAAATTCCTCACCATCCATATCAAAATCTTCATTTTCCTCCTCTGCTTGCCGAATACCTTCTTCTCTTTCCAACTCCTTAAATCTTTGTAGGTTATCAGGATCAATGAAGTCATAAACATTGTGTCCATCAAGAATTTCTGGCAAAACATCTTCTTTCCATTCATCGTTGGCCAAGATATAATTCTTCCTCAAATTAGCAGAGTATACACCTGCACCACCATTTTCATCCTCCAGATCCTTCTCAGTTTTTCTCTTCTCCTTCTGTGCAGCTTCAGCTGCTTGCTTAGCTTTAGCTTGCAAAACTGCCTGAGGTATGCAAGGGGGCCTTTCTTTCTGGTTGCATTGCTTCGGTATTGCAACATAGAACCTATTCAGGCAGTCGTTGATCTTTTTGGATTTCATCTTCAATTCTACTCGCTGATCCAATAACCGCTCACAAGCTGCATTCTTCACGGCAATCACACCCTCCTCAGTCAAAGTGCTCATTGTCAAAAGCACACTGCGATCTGTAGGTTTTCCTCCCCGACCAATCACAGTTTTTAGAGCTTCTGCTTTCATCTCCATGACCAAATTCCTATCTTCTTCTGATATCCCTTCCAACGGCTGTAAATCTGTCTTGTTGCAGACAATAATCAAAGGCTTGTTCATAAAAAGAGACTTGATATTATGGAAGAGAGCCGCTTGTTGAGCAATGCTATAGCCACATGACCCAGAGATATCCAAGAAGAACAAGACAGCAGCTCGTAAATGTACGAGAGCTGTAATACTGCACATCTCGATGATATTACGATCTTCAAAAGGCCGGTCCAAAATCCCTGGTGTATCAATCACTTGGTACCTTAAGTACTTGTAGTCAGTATGACCTACAAAGAGTGACTTGGTAGTAAAAGCATAAGGCTGGACATCCACATCAGCCTTAGTGATCTTATTAATGAAAGAGCTCTTGCCAACATTAGGATACCCAAAAATCAAGATGGTTCGAGTATTTGGATCAATTGAAGGTAGCCTTGCCATATGCTGTCTAATTTGCTCCAGATAAGCTAAACTAGGGCCAATCCTTTTCATAACAGTACACATCCGACCAAGAGCAGCAACCTTCAAGGCCTTGCACCTATACAGCGAGTCACCATACTTCAACAACTTGACGTAATCCATGGCTATCTTGCTAATAAGATTCCTTGCAGAGTTTATTTGGCCAAGGGCGAGCTTGTAATGGTCCTTGTTGTAAAGAACATGAAGGAGGTCTCCATAGAATGGATGAATATCATTGAGGCGAGGAAACTCATCAATAATTGTTGAGAGCTTCTCATGAAAATTCTGCTGGGTATACTTGACTTTACGCATGTAAAACTGACGCAGACGAGAAATTGCATATCCCTTGTGGACAACAGTCGGCGTTTGCCTCTGGGTCCGCGAGAGGATAATATCAACGAACTCCTTCCCGCTTGGGACAACAGTGATCTTCTTAAAATTATACTGAACCATCTTTCTTATTCTGAAATGCAGAAGTAGACATAATCAGCAGCTTTACAATTGACCATAACTAATCAATCTAAATTAACAAAAAGCCCAGTACATGATCAACAAATGTAATATGAAAAACACAAAATTCCAATTTTTAACTATAACTTCTTGAAAATTTCAGTTAAACAGAATCAAACGGCGATTTCATGAACTTTTCAATTAATTTACACGAGTAGCAAAATAAACATACAAATCATTCAGCGATTTAACTAAAAAATATAAAAGCGACAAACCTAAAAAAAAAGCAACGAAATTGAAGGTAGGGAGGCTCACCTCTGAAACTAAATCTCTTATCGTTGGAGGGGCTCTTTAGCGGCCCTGTTTAGGGTTTAAGAAACGTAAACAGACGAAGCAGAGGCGGTTTATATAGGTTACGGACAGGGAGTTTGTCGAGGGTTTGACTATTCTACCCCTATGTGTGTCGCTAATTTTATCTTAAAAGGCATGGCATATTAGTAATTTAACCTGTTTTATTTTAAAAGGCTCTGAAAGGCCGTGGCATACTCGTAATTTAACCGGTTCAAAGTCCCAAACCTTTTTTTTTTTTTTGAATAATAACACTATTAGTCCTACAAATTATATAATTTTTTCAATTAAATCCTATACCAAAATGTTTTTACATATCAATTCTATAAGTTTTAAAAAGGTTTTCCGTTGGTCCTATCCGTCAGTCAAAATAATATTTTATTAGTCAACCCTTAAAATTAAACTTTTTTTTACATTTCAGTCCTAAATTTATAAAAAATATTATTTTTATATTTTAAATAAATAATATTTTTATTTTTATCTATGACATATTCTATTATATTTAACTTTCATAACTCAGTAAAATAATTTAAAAATAAAATTTAAAAAATATTTTTTCTTAAATTATTAGTCGTATTAACAATGATATATTTAAACAATAAAATAAGTGAACATATTGTAATTAATAATTCTCATTGTTATAATAAAATATAATTAATTTAAGATAAATATAATAAAAATTTTCTATTTAATTTAAATTAATTATATTTTATAATAACAAATAAATTATTAATTAAATTATGTTATTCTTAAAATATTTATTGCAAAATGGTCTACTTTGAAAAATATTTTTTTAAAGTTGCCTAATTTAAATACAATTAAGTTTGAAATTATAATATTAACAAAACTAATTGAGTTTAACCAAGTATAAAAATATTTATTCATTTAAGATATATTAATTAAAATTTATATTTAAAAATAATTAAAAATACTTAATTAATTTTATTTATAATTGTAAATAAAATAATAATTTAATAAAATATTTTTAATTTTACATTTTGTTAAAATTATTTTAGTGAGTTATTGTTAACACTTGGATTTGATCCGACCCAATAGCGAAAGTCCAAGTCCAAGAAAATGAGCTCAGACAGTGTAAAACTAAAGTCTCAGTCCATCTGACAAGCCCACGGTCCAATAAAAGTCCTTAAAATCCATTACCCCATCAAAGAGGCACCAATGAGGCGACGCCTCAACAGGGTTTTTTTAACAGAATGTGGTCGACCACATTCTGCGCAACTCCCTCCAACGTCCAATCACGATTTTCTAAGACATAAAATCATGGCTAGCGTGTTGCAAAAGGTGGAAAAAGTCATGAGAGGTGGGAGAGAGAGAAAGGAGGAAGGGAGAGAATAAAGAGAAAAAATCAGAGAAAGGAAGGGGAAATTTTTTTGACTCTAGAAAAAAACGCTTTAAAAACAGAAAAAAGAAAAATCACTAGAGAGAGAAAAAATGTAAAAAAAAAAAAAAAGAAGAGATTAACTAAAAGGGAGAAGGACTATACTGTACGTACTTGGAAGGAAGGCTTGAGACCTAGCTTTACATTGTTGTGCTTCAAATTCCATAGTTGACACTTCTAAGGACCAAGTGTAACACCCGCATCTTAGATACGAAATACACGCATCATACCCTCCGTAATGTATAGAGTAGAGTCATGGAATTCATTTAAGTTTAGGAATGTTTATGTATTGTAGAGAGGGACCTAATTGTAAGAGAATATAGGATTAATTTGTCACAATAGAAAGTTAGAGGTTATTATGTAATAATCTCATTTCATTAAGGGGGAGGAAGAGTATTGTGGTGCTAATTGTCTATAATTATTTAGATTATTATTATTATTATTCTTTAGTTATGATTGTGCATTAATTAAGAGGATGCCTTAGTGCACAAATGGGAGTTTGTAATAGGTGGATATGTGTGTGTGTATGTTTGGGTGTATGGGTGTAGAGAAATTGTTGTAGGAAGAATGAGAGTGATTCTTGATAGATTTTTAGGAGATTTTGATATTGCATAAATTATCAAACAATAGTTTTGGGAAGCTCTACGAGGTTTTTAAGCAATTGGAGCATCAATTAGTAAGCTTTACATGCATTTTTGTTAATTGAAGTTGAGTTTTAATGGTTGCAAATTCGTGCTCTGTTTTTCCATGTTTTTCATCCCTATGGTTTTAATTGTAAAATTGGTAAATCATTTGAAGGCAATTGCATATTCGCATGTAATTAAAGAAATAATTAAAAATAATAAAACACGAAACACAAACGGAGGCCGATTGCAAGGTGGGGTGGGCATTCCAAAAGTCCATATCCAATTTTCGGATCTAATTTCTAAGGACAGCTGCTGGCCTCTCTGCGGGATCCAGTTGCTGTATAGTATGTTTTGAATTTCACCCGGGTGGCGACTCCATCTTCGACCTAAACCCATCGAAAAGCCCAAAGTTGTATTTCCTAGTGGGCCCTGAGCCCACACAGTACCGTAGTCTCCAAACATTTAGGTGTGCGTTAAACCCTACCGCCTACAGTAGTGACTTCACTGCTGATAGAGAAACTGATTCCAATTTTCCGTGTTTTATCATTTTTAATTTTTTTGTTATTTCTTCTGCATTCACAACACTTTTTCTTACATACTGTGCACTCAGTTCCGAATTACCCGATGCTAGTCGTTGCTCTGCTTCCTGCGTTTCATTCAAACCTGGTGGTATAGTATGACTATTGTCACTCATAGTGAAATATAATTAAGTATGTTGTTCGGACCCTTGAGTGGGGAGACAGAAAGAAAGTAGGAAGTTGTGGGAGCCTTTGCCTGTACCTTAGACCCATCTTATGTAGTAATTTAGCAACTTCCCTTAGTTCTTCCAAAATTACATGTGTTTAATACCACATAATGATTTTATTTATAAAGCTCGAGTCCACTAATGATGGACTATTTTATGTTGGGCCCTACCCTTCTATCATGGCTAGTTATGTTATTTTATTTTAGGTTTATTGGTAAAAAAAAAGTTCATGACCTTTTACAATTTTATCCAGTTTTTTAATTTTAGTAAAATTTTTTTAATTTTATTAATTATTGGCTATTTTAATACAAATAGTCATTTGATCAAAATCAAATAAAAAATGCTAATGTGAAACCTATAAAATATAAAATTCACAATTTGTATTGTAAAATTTACAAAATCTAACATCTGTGGCTTTTGATAATTTTACTGCATTTATAATTTTTTAAAAAATTACAATTTAAAACCATTTGGTAAAAGCACTACATAAGGATAAACTTTTCTCACATTTTAAAGTTAGGTATTTTTAATTAATTTAATAAAAATTTTAAAATAATAAAAAATTTAAATTATTTAAAGTAATAATTTTTATATGACAAATAACTTTAATTTTTAAATTATAATAATGACAATAAATTATAAATTTAGCAATATAGCAATAATAATTATTTTTATTATTGAATTTATGCTTTTTATTTAATTTTAAATAAATAATTATTTTTACTAAAATTAATTAAATTGGATAAATTAAAATATTTTATAAAAATTTAAAAGTTGAAATAAAATTACCAAAAATTTCTAAATATTTAGATTTGTTTATATTAATAGACCATTATAAATTTAATAATTTAAAAATAATAAAATGAACATTTTATAAGATGTTATGTCCATATTTTTCTTTAATTTTGGCCAAGTAAATATTTGTGCTAAAATTGTCAAATATTTACTAAATCAAAATATTTTTATCAAAATTAAAAATTTGATATAAAATTACAAAAATTATAAAAATTAATTTTTTTATACGAATAGGCCTATATTTTAATTTCATATAGTAGACAAATGGATATATATTACAGAGATGTATGGTTTTGTAAGGCCTTTTATTTGATGATTTAATCTTCATATACTTATTGTATTTTGTTAGCTGTCTTACTGTGATTATGAGAATGTGCTCTTTGTCTCTACATAAGATGTATGTTGATGGTGTGCTTTGTTTAAATACTATTCGAAGCTAGCATAATAAATAGTGAAAATTAGTGTGAATGTATACCACCTTAAAACAACAGTACGCTCAGAATCAAATGAATACATAAAATGCAAGAAAAGGAGGAACTAAAGATACTTTATTTTTTTCTGTAGATGCGATGCAAGGCTATTCAAAAACTAATCCATAGAATATAAAACTTGGGGCATACCAACCTAATTCATCAATGATTTTCTTCACTCTTTCTTCATGTCCTTTTGAATCTCCTATAGCTGTACTGAATGGATACACATAGGTAACTTTCGTGGCCATACACCTATAAGCAACCACATCTCCTCTCACCAAAAATTCAAGCACATCACGCCCAAATCCTCCATCAACCTCAGCTTGCAAATACTGGCCTAAAGCTCCTGGGAGAGCGGGGGGAGGGGGGAGCAAACTCCGTTCTACTACCTGGATATCCGGTGTTAAACTCTACGCGGAAAAAGTGTTATCCAGTGTTATACCCCACACGGAAAGGGTGTCATCCGGTGTTATACCCCACACGGAAAGGGTCCCAAGAATTAATGCACCTACATTAACATTTAAGATTACCATTTAGGGTATCTTCAGTGATTATAATTTTGGAATTTCTCTGCTTTTTCAAGATTGTTTCCTGCAATTTCTGTATTAAATTTAAGGACCAAAGTGGTCATTAGTTACCTTAGTTCAACATATACACATATACACAAAAGTGAAAAATCTTAGAAATTAAATGAAAGACATCATCTTTCTTTAAAACCTCAATAGGATTGTCTTCAGAATCCTCAGGAATTCTCAATGACTCACTATGCTTAGAATTTGAAAATAGTATATATAATTTACTTTTAAAAAATGAAGTACTAAAATAAAAATATATATTTAAATTAATGTGTAATTACTGAAAAAATAGAAAAATTAATGTTAAAAATACTAAAAAAATAATTTATTAAAATATAATAAAATAATGTATTTAAAATTTTATTTTATATTGATTAATTATAATTATAATTTAAAAATAATATATAAAATATTTTTAGAAGAAAAAATATTAAAGTTAAAAATATTTAAATCGTATTAATTTTTGTAATTAAAATTTATTTCATAAAACGAGTCCAATAATGAATGATTACGTACGAAACACGTGTTGTATATACTAAAAAACCCTAACATTTTTTTAAATAGTAAAAAATAGAATTATATTAACATTTGGATACAGATATAATCATACCTATTGTATAGGTTAAAAGGCTATGGCATATTAGTAATTTAACCTGTTCAAAGTCCCCAACTTTTTTTTTTTTGCTCTATTAGGAAAAAAATCCAAATGTTTGCGACTTTTTACAATTTAATCACAAACTTTTAATTTTTACAATAATATTCTAATTTAGTAAATATTTGATAATTTTAACACATATAGTTTTTTTTTTTGTCAAAATTAACAAAAAATGCTGACCTGACATCTTATGAAATGTCAAATTTACCCTCTTTAATTTTCTAAATTTATAATGATCTATTGGTATAAAAATCCAAACTTTTTTTTTTTTGGTAATTTTATCCCAACTATCAAATTTTGATAAAATGTTTTAATTTAGCCAATTAATATTTATTTATTTAAAATTAAATAAGAATACAAACACAATAAAAGAATTAAATTTACTATTAAGAAATTGTTAAATTCACAAATGATTTTTATAATAATTTTAAAAATTAAGAATATTTTTAATATAAAAATTATTACTCTTGTTAATTTATGTTAGAAATAAGATGAGTTTTGGCTATTTCAAAAAATATATATTCTACTTTTATTTGGGGTTGAGTATCCAATTTTGAATACTATATTCTACTTTCATTTAAAAAAAATACTATATGTCATTATTATAATTTTACTGTAAATTAATAAACATCAGTGTCACAATTGACTATTTCCTTTTTATAATAATAATAATAATATTATTATTATTATTAGTAGTAGTAGTTTTTGTGATAGTTAATTTGATAGCATTGATAATATATAGTTGTAACCCTCAGTTCTGAGATAAAAAGGAACTTATCCAAAAAAAATATATGCACCTAACAAGATTCTTATCTACAAAAGACATATGCACCTAATGAGATGGTGTATTATATTTAAGAGTAGAATTTATGACACAATTTAAATATTTACACTTTGACTAATAAAAATAAGATATATATTTTTAAATTACGAATTTAATTATTGGGTGTATTCCACCAGAGTGTAAACAAAAATTTTCCATTCACGTATTTGTATTAGAATGGGATAGCACAATTAATTATCAAGTTACAAAATCTACCGAGACTGAGTCCAGATTAGACATTGATATAGGTCATTGTTATGATAGTGATCAATACTACAATTAAACATAATAAACTCTGTTTAAACTCAAGGCGTGTATTATATTCTAAATTTCTAATTTCATATATTGCGCTAACTGATGGATATAGAGATGTATTGTTTTGTTAAGGCCTCTTATCTTGATGGGAAGCTGTGCTTTGTTTAAATGCTATTTCGAAGCACTCGTAGCAAATAATGCCAATTAATGTGAATGCACAACACCTTAAAACAGCGGTATGCTCAGAATCAAATGACTACATAAAATACAAGAAGAGGAACTAAAGATACTTTGATCCTTTTTGTAGATGCGACGTAAGGCTACTTAAAGACTAATCCATAGAATCAAAACTTGGAGCATACCAGCCTAATTCATCAATGATTTTCTTCACTCTTTCTTCTTGTCCTTTTGAATCTCCTAAAGCTGTAGTGAACGGATACAGATAGGTAACTTTCGTGGCCATACACCTGTAAGCAACCACGTCTCCTCTCACCAAAAATTCAACCACATCACGCCCAAATCCTCCATCAACCTCAGCTTGCAAATAATGGCCTAAATTTGTTACACCACAATCAAGATTCAAGAATGTCCCATTAAAATACTAGCAATCTACCTACATAATACATTAACATTCAAGCTTACCATTTGGGGTATTTTCAGTGACTATAATCTTGGCATTTCTCTGCGTTTTCAAGATTGCTTCCTCCAATTTCTGTATTAGATTTAGGGATAGAGACCAATTTCTGTATTAGTTAAACATATACACATATACATTAAAGTGAAAAAATTTGGAATTTAAATAAAAGACATCATCTTTCTTTAAAACCTGAATAGGATTGCCTTGAGAATTCTCAGGAATTCTCAATGGGAATGCAAATTGTGAAGATTTCGGATTGGTGGATACACAACTTGGATTGGTAGATGGACATGGCCTAATTTTCCTGCACCAGGTTAACATGTACAGCGCCCCCAAAAACAAGTAAAAAAAAATCATAACACAGTACAAAAACTAAAACTTTATTAAAGTTGTAATGAAGAAATTGCATACCCATCTTCTAGTCCAGTGGGCAAGTTCTTGGATTGAGAAAATGGAGTGGTGGGAGGGAGCAAGGGAGAGGCAGAGAGAGAGTTGGGAGAAGGGATGGCTAAGGCAGGCAATGGAGAGTTCAAGGTAACAGTGAGGGCTAAGGAAAGGAGATTGGTGAAGATAATGGGTTTTGGAGCATTAAATTTAGTAAAATTGGGTTCAACAAGAAAAGCCTTGTGGCCTGTGCTTTCTGAGATTGAAGGATTGAGAGGAAGAAGAACACGACCAATCAAACTCATGGTTAAAAGTTGGTTATCCTAGCTCATCATGAAGTTTCAGTTATTGAAAAGGATCTTGGTTTCCTTCTATTTATACAATCATGTTTTGCACATAACACCAACGTCGATATGTCCGAGTGGTTAAGGAGACAGACTTGAAATCTGTTGGGCTTCGCCCGCGCAGGTTCGAACCCTGCTGTCGACGATTTTATTTTTATTTATTTCAATTTTTTTTTTCCCTTTTCAATTCAATTCAATGTTAGGGTTGATATTTGTGTGGAAGAATTCTGTGTTTGGGAACTGAGAAGCAGAGAATGGAGGAGGCCACAATGAGCGCAGCAGGAGCGGTACCCAAAACGACACAAGAATTAGCAATGGAAGGACAGAAACATCTAGAACAAACAATCCAAGCAGCATATCAAATCCTCTCTTCAATGAACGATGAGCTCTGTAACCCTACTTTATGGTCCACTACTTCCTCCCCAATTCCTCCTCCTCACAACGGCGATTCTGCATCTGATCATCATTTTGATGGAACCGGTGTTGGCGCCGCTAATGGCGCTCTCGATGAAGCTCGGTTTCGCTACAAGAACTCAGTAGCTGCTCTTCGTGAGGTCCTCACTGCGATTCCTCATTCTCATAAGGTAAAGCTGCTTTTTTCTTTTTTTTTTCTCCTTCTGCAATTGATAAGTGTATTTAGTAATATATTGTATTGTATGTGCAAATAGGCAAAAGCATTTGAAGCAAGTGCAGCATCTCCTGCTGATGAAGCTGACGTTGTGAAATTGGAAGAGAAAGCTTCCAATTTCAGAAAGGCAAGTGCTAATGTTATTTTTATTAGAGTGTTTTTTTGCCAATTTTTTAGGTTTTTGTTGCTTATGAAGTTAGGGTTTTGTATTGTAGGAACTTATGAATAAGAACGCGTATCTCAAGCTTCTTATTGATCAATTACGAGAGCTTATCACTGATATATCTACATGGCAAAGCCCTTGTTCTGTTTGAAGTCCAGATGCCTGCAAATGGAGGCCTGAATTTAGATAGATTTCTGCTTGAGGTGATCTTATCTTGACGTAGCTTTCTTTCTATTTGATGTACATCTTCTGAGTCAAGTTGTAGGAACATGATTCTTAGTTTAAGAGAAAATATATTATCTTGTGTTCAGCATTATGAAGCGTTTGTTTGAGGTAAATTAGGTCTAAATGAATTGATTGATTCTTGTACTTCCGTTCTTTTAACCAGGCAGTATATGAATGACATCAGACAAAGTCCTAATATGATTATATGAATCTTGTAATCTAAAGTCCTCTTCTTGAAAATGAAGTGGTTTGCTGGCAAGTTGCATAATAAGGTTATCAACATGAGCCCCATAATGTTTACTTGGACTAGCTTGGAATTGCTTTCTCTGGAAACTTACCTTCTTGCTGTGAAAGAAACTTTGTATTTTAGCACATGCACACCCCCTAACCTTTGATGATGTTGCTCTTGACTATTAAGAAATTATTCATCATGCACGCGAGGGTGAGGGTGAAAGGTTTCAGGTGACCTTTCTAACCAAACTACAAGTGCAGGAGCCAAGTCTTTGTTGAGCTGCTTTGTTGAAATTCTTGCAACTCAAGAATTAGGAGATTTAATGGATTTTTAGGAAATATTCAGCACCTGGTCTAGCGGTTTATATATTGTTCAGATGCTGCGAAGCTCATTGTTGGCTTTTAAGTCATTCGCTGGCTTTGTGTTTGATTGATTCCCAGGTGAATTAATAAATTCTTATGTATATATGGTTATTGACTTAATGTGTATCTTGTCTATTCTCAGATCTCACAATATTATATTACAATTTTCATATGCTCCTGTGTCTTTCATGACAATTATATGATCTAAGACAGAATGATTTTGGTGGAAACAGAAAATTGACTTTCTAGATGAATATTGTGGGATGAATATTTTCCGTAAATGATAATAAAAAAAAAAAAAAAAAAAAACTTTGAGCAATCAAAAATTTCGTGAGATGTCATGACAATGTGTTTCCATTGCATGCTCTAAATTTGTTCATGTGTGCATGTGTGAGGGCAAGAAAGATGTGGAGTTTGTGGGGGATACGTTTCTATGCTTTGGTGAAGGAAGTTGGACATTCATTCAGCTTTTAGTCAGTTAAGTAAACACGTGATTGATTTGGTTTTTGTTCTTGGACTTATGTGACTTGTGGGGGAGAATAATTCTCTACGCCTTGACATTTTTAAGTTAGGAATTGTTTCAGTTCGCAATCAGTGGAAACCTGTGACTAATTTGGTTTTTTTTACCTGTTTCAATTGTGGGAATATTTTGACAATTAAAGGCCTTTGAAAATGTTTCATCTTTTCTTAATTAATTAAGAAAACCTGTGACTAATTTTGTTTTTGTATTTATGCTCTTCCCTCTTTCTGAAAATATGCACACTGCTTAATATGTTAGGTTGCTTACAGTTACAGAACAATACCTCAGCTTTCCACGCGGTGAATGAAGTCGAGGTTGCCTGATTCAAAATACTTTTATTACCTTGTTTTTGGTACATCAGAAATTTAAACTGGGGAGGGGGAGCGACCTGAGACCCTCCCATAGTGCCATGCCAAGCCTCATGGGCAAATACTTATATTGCCTTTGAATTAACATTCTACTGTATAGCGTTTGCATGGGCACCTTGCGCTTGAATAGCACTTTCCTCTGTCGGTGTCATTGATGGCGAAACTCATGCTTGCTGAGCTTTTTCAGCCAAGCATTTTGATTCTAGCATAAGTAATTGCTGATATTAAAGAATTTGGGCCACATGTTTTGGCCTCCAGTTTCGGAAGTATGTAAGCGGCATCACATATTTTAGGCAGAAAATTTTGGGTCATCATTTTGGTTTTGTTTACTACCCACCGTACAACAGAAAATGAGTAGCCGAAAAAAATAAGGTCCCATCCCATCTGCATTTAAGAGTGCGTGTGATCTTGTGCAGTGCATTTAAATTCGAACCCGATTGGGCATATAATATCAAGTATCAACCTCATTTTAAAGTGTCGACTTCAACTTGCAATAATCAAAACTTTAACCTTTTTTCGAATGTTTTTAGGCGTTTTTAGATGTTCATTTGCTAACAATCAGATTGCACGATCACGAGACTAGAGAAACAAACGTATTATCATTGGAGAAATACTTGTTTTTATTGCTTCATACTTTCACGAATTTAATATTTTTGATACTTCTATTCTGTAAGCGAAGACATGGACACTAAAGGACAGATGATTTGCTACTAGTTGTGAACTGAAGATCTTGTAGTGAGTGACGACCTCATATCTACAATAGCAGATTCATCTGCTCCTAAAGTAATAGCCTCTTTGCTAGCTCTTATAAACCTTGAAACAGCTCCCTGCACATACTCATGAGCTTCTCGGACATTCATCTTTTTGCTCACTCCATCTGGGAAACTGCTCAAGAAGTGGTCGCCATTAAGAACAGCGGCTAATTGAACTACTTCGCTCTGAAACTCAGACAGGCTACTGTCTTCTTTTGCTTCTGTGCTTCTCAAAGGTGCCACGTCTGGCAAAATCTCTGCATTCGAAACTCTCATGAATATATATCCATGATAATTGATAATTCATCAAATACAAAACTAAAAATAAATTAATAAGATGTAAATTAAATTTGTATACCTGGGCAATCTGTTCTTGGAGAGGTCAACTCCCCAACAACCCCTTCAAATGTACCAGCCCATGCATCCCTGTGTGTCAAGAAATTAGAAGAGAGATTGAACATTTTCTTTATGGTGGCGGGGATCGAAGAATGCTCGAACTCTGAATTTGGAGCAGGTCCCTTTGGGCCACTTATCACTGGAAAAAAAAATAATAATAAAAGAACATCAGAATATGACCTCAACAACTAAAGTCTTTTTATTCAACCAAATCACACTAAGGCAGAGAACTAAGCTAAACAAGTGGTGCAAGTAACCAAAACTTTGAAGCTCTACTTACCAGTGCCTTTCTTGATCCAAGGAGACACCATAATTGTGGGTACACGAACACCTAGGCGATCGAACTTGAAGAAATAAGGGGCAGGGCCAGTGTTCCCATCTGGGTTAGGAACATCAACATAAGGGGTCTTGACGTGGTCATAGAATCCACCATGCTCATCGTAAGTAATGACCAAAAGTGTCTCGTTCCATTGAGGACTAGCCCTTAGTGCCTCGTAAACCTCCTTTACAAGCTTTTGGCCATTGGCAACGTCATGAGATGGATGGTCATCATTTGCAGGCAATCCCTTGAGATCAAAGTACCTTGGTTCGATAACAGTTAAGCTAGGTAACTTCCCATCTCGTGCATCTTTCTTGAACTTCAAATCAAACTGATGAAACTTAAAGATATACTTCAGTTTCCTCAAATTCCTATAAAACAAAGTTGTGGGTAGGTTTTGGAAATAAATCCCAAAGTTCTTACCATTCTCATGAAGTGAATCAAATATTGTTTTTTGAGGATACCCTTGAGCTAATTGCTTCTTGACATGGCTAGTTGAGCCGTGAGATGTAGCGGAATATACAAATAATCTATTGGGCTGTGTTGGACCTGGGATCGAAGAAAACCACCTATCAAAAACTGCAAAGTCTTTAACCAAAGCAGCATAAACAGGAACAGATTCAGGCCTAAAACCCTTCATAACAGTTTCAGAGAGGTTCGGAGACATAGTAAGCGCTTGTTCAACAAAGCCAATCATTGAAGGAAGTGAGCCATTGCCAAATACCTGTTGCTCAACAGCTTCAAAAGAGTGACCAGGATCTGGATCCACAAACTCTGCATCATCTGTAAAGCAAATAGATTGCTGCTTTGGATTCTTGGTTGACACAGGATTGCATTCTCTCCCTGTCACTCCATTGATTGCTGGATTCACTGTTTTCTTCATCCACCCAATCATATGATCAAAGGATCTGTTTTCCATCACCAACACCACAATAGTCTTGATGGGATTTTGTTGTTGGGCTGTGGAAACACATGATAGAGTTAAAAACAGTAAGAAAATGCAAGAAAATGAAGGTGGTCTTATCCTGAATCCTCTCATGGTTGTGTTGCAAAGAGGGTAATGGCAAGTGGGGTTGCTGTATTTTCAGCTTCAAGAAACTGGGTGCTGCTTTTATAAGATAATCAAGAAGTCATCTAGATATTTTTGACCGATAATGGTGAGAGGCAGAGAGGATTCAGTGTGCTAGTTTTGGTGTGTGCAGACACTAACAAAGAATAAAGAAGGTTCTGGTTTTTAATATGATAATATGCTTATGCAACCCGTCTTTTGCTTTTTATAAAGAGGGAAGTGACTAAAAAAGTAAAGCTGGAAAATGACATTTGTCTCTATTTAAAAGATTTTACTTAGCTTCAAAAACAATTTTTACAACTTCTAAAATAAAATCTTGTGGGTAACATTTATGGAACATGGCCAAGCAGTCCATGTTTTTCGAACATTTCAGTTTCTATCTGCTACGTGATTGCCCGTATGTTACTGTTACACTAGGTCTACCTCTTCCAATTTTTCAGGAGAACTGTTACTTTCACCAAAAGGTTGATATTAGTATATGATTCAGCAGAAGCAGTCAGCTACTAGTAAAAAAATATCGACTCTAAATAATTAGTATAATTAATCCCAAACTAATTTATTATTTTTATAATTGAAATTCTGCGGTGGAACAATTTCTATATGGAAAGAAATAGCCAGGATATTTAGTGGACATTAGTGTAATGAGTAGGTAGGTATATGTATAGAAGTTGATGTTTGATTTTGTTAGTAGAGGCAGAGCACTCGGATTTGTGCTGGCAAATTCTGTACTTCCATGTATGATGTATGAAATGAGCCTTCAGCATCAGCAATTTTATATATATAGAAAGAGAATTGGAGCATGACAACTAAATAAAATAGAAGACAATGTTGGATTCAGTATACGAGGATAATGACTCCTTCCATTTCCATAATTGCATTAAAAAAATAGCGTTCACTCTTTTAGAGGTTTCACTCCTTTGTAGTATAGTTAAATGACACACATTAATTGGATTAGATTAATTAATTTGAATTTTAAAAATAGCAATTTTTTCTTTATTTTATTATTATTTTTTAATTGTACAAAATATGTATAAATAAGGGCAACACGTATTTTTTTTTATAAAATTATACTTTTTTTTTGAAACGATAAAATTATGAAGACTTATTAATATAAAATCCCAAAATTCAGTTTATTTTTTTTATTCCCATAAATAGAGAGACACTAATGATATTGCAGTAGATTTTCTCTTTGTATCTTATATATATATATAAAAGGGTTAATTTAGTTGAGTGAAAGATTTTTTAAAAAAAAATGTAATTTAATTTAGTGAAAAGCAAGTGCAGTGTGGGTATCATTATCACTATTCCCAGTTGTCCATCGTGTCCTGTTCGCGCCTTCTCTCCACTACACAAAGTCAAAAAAAATTACCATAAAAAAAAGCGGCAACGAAAAGGGGACCCCACAGACCGACAGTGAAAGTGGAATGGAATCTATCAATTAGGTGCACATTTGACATTACATAAACATTACTCGCACCGATATCAC
>CATIWO010109601.1:0-24096 GCA_949673435.1 Macaranga tanarius | reverse complement strand
GTTTTATTTTCTTGTTAGGTAATTCTACCATCTCCTGGAGTAGCAAGAAATAAATATATAATGCCTTATCAACAATGGAAGCTGAATTCATTGCATTCTCAAGTACTATCCAAGAGGGAGTATAGCTTAAAAGATTCCTGGATCATCTTAAAGTAACTTCCTCTGAAGAACCTGTGACAATCATGAGTGATAGTCAATCGTCAATAGCTTATACTAAGGATCTCAAGTTCTATTGTAAGTCTAAGCATATTGACATCAAGTATCATTATGTTAAAGACATGATTGCACGAGGAGAGGTGAACTTAAAGTATATTTCTACACATGATATGATAGTAGATCCATTGACAAATGCTATCACTAGAGATATGTTTGAGAGGCACATTAAATTTTAGTTTGCGTAGATTTTAGATTGTACTTTACTTATCATATAATTTGAACATGATTTATTATATGTTTATTTTCAATAAATATGTGGATGTTCATTTGGCAATACACAAAGTGTTAGTATTAAATATATGTAATATTTAAAGTATGTTGGACAGAGAAGTAATTCACTTACACGGGTGTTTACCTTAATTTTGTTAAATGAGTTTAACAAAGATTAGAATAAGGTAGTATTTTAAACAGACAAAGGAGTTACGAGAGCTTGTTTAATATACGTATGCCATCTTGCTTAAGTATTAGATAAGTTCTAATTTAAGAGCGAGATAAAATCTTACATTTCATTTCATGATTTGTAAGCAGATTTATGTAATCTTTAAAAAGGAGAATTAAAGAATTCTTCTTAATTTTGTCTTTATGGCCAGAAGCAAACTCAATTAAGTATTAAGATTTGGTGTTAAGATATACCTAAATGTGTAGCTTCTGTATGGTGTTATATATATGATTTTAATCATTTGGAAACATGTGTGCTCTTTTTAAGAAAAGAATGAACACCATAATGCATGATTCATACCATGCGTGCGAAAGCCGACTAGGGATGGAAAGTTATAAAAATAATCAAAAGATCTCAACCTTCCCTAGTGTGAGATCCGTTCCATAAACTTATGGTTTTTGGAAACCTACCCTTAAGACCTGGGGCATATTTCTAAAATATGATTTGATGTGGCTGGTTTAGAAAAATCTTTGAAAGGTCAAAAGAGATACAGCTTAGAAGAATTGACTGGATAAATGAGTTAAACCATATGATAGGAATAATGTATGAGGGGAAGATTACTGATAGACTACATTCAATGTTTCTATTGTTTACTGGCTAGCCTATTATGAGTGCCATAAGTGGTGCATATATAATAGTGGACATAGAATATTGCTAAGAGATCAAGAGGTAACATTGAATGTAAATAAGTAATCTAGGGTAAGGCATATGTCAAGATATAGTATCTGCTATCGAGACTCTATACATCTCTAACAAGTGTATAGCATAAGTGCTCTAGTTATATGCTGGTCGCACAATCTATTTATCAGTATGAATGGGATGAAAACTGAATATGTTCAGTCATGTGCGAGTGGGAGATATTGAATTATGTACACCTATGACTTAATCCACTTTCAAATTCAAAAAAGATTTAGATAATTTGATATATTATCTAAATAATAATTTGTTTAAGTTTTGAATTTGGATATAAGAGAATCTTAATAAAAGTCTACTTCTTACTCTTTTATTTATGTATATGTTTTATGTTTTATACGTAACAACTCACAAAAAACTCTCTCTACACAAAATTCTCTCGGCACTGAGAAAAAGTTCTCTGCATAGAAATTGTTTCTCCCATCGTTCTTATCCCGGTGGTATTTAGATCGTGAAAATAATAGTCTTTACTCTAGTAGTCAAGGCTTCGATTATCATGTATGTTTTTTCGTTGCAGAAGAAAAGAGTTAGTAATCTATATCTCTATTGTGATTTATTTTCCTTTTTCTTTCAAGTGCTTTATAATACTAGCAAAAAATGACAAATTAATTCATTTGACTATAAATGACACTATGAAAAATATTATATTAATGAATTATTTACTGTATAATTCATTTTTTATAATTTTTTCTGTTATTCTACGTGTGTATGTATATATATATATAAATAAAATTAAATATTAGTTATTACAATATTATCAATAATTTATTAATAACATAAATTTCAATTAATTAAATTAATATACATTCATAACAAAATATATAGAAGAAAATAAAATATATTTTTATATAAGAATATAGAAAATTATAAAAATTGATTAAAAAACACTAATAAAATATTTTTTATATCATCATTTTGTAATCAAATTATTTTATTATTATTATTATTGCTGCTGCTGCTGAGCATAAAGTACTAATTTGTAATAAAATTAAACCACGAGTTAGAAAATAAAATTATAGAGGTATTAATCTTTAGTTTTCTTTAAAAAAAAAACAAAGCAGTTTGACTAAAATATCATTTGTTATATTAATATTTATAACGGTGTGAGTCAATTTTATTTTCTACTAATAATATAAAATACAAAAGGCAAAGGTGAAACTATATAATATATTTAAAAAAAAAAAAAAATCTCCAGCTTTAATGCTAAAGACCTAAAACACGAGTTAGAAAATAAAACTACAAAGGTTTTACTCTGTATTCTTTTTTCAAGAAAAGTAATTTGACTAAAATATCATTCGCTATATTAATATTTATAACAATGTGAGTCGATTTATTTTCTATTAACGATATAAAATACAAAATATTAATTCTTATAATACAAATGGTAAAGGTGAAACTATATGATATAGTTCTTTTTAATTTCTCCAACTTTAATGCTAAAAAAACTAAAACATGAGTTAGAAAATTGTTGATTAAAGATTACAACATCTATTAATTTTTGATGATAACAATATTTGATAAGAATGTGTATTAATGGTTTTGTGCAAGTGATGTGTAAAGGACCATTAAAGAAAAAGATCAAATGTAAAGTCAAGTGTATCAAGTCCAAAAGTTACAAAGATTCAAAGCATGAACCCAAAAAGATTCTTGAAGCCCATGTAGAAAATGGTAGGATATTTTGGTATTTTAAAGTTTTTATTAAGGGTAAATGAGAGAAATAATTATAGTCTTGGAAGCTAAAATTTTCTATTTGCACTAAATTGGCAAACCAGTTCAGGTGACAGTTTAGGTTAGAGTAGATCCAATACTGTATTTGACTTGTTTCTTGCCTGAAAAAAAAGATTTTGAGATAGTGAAAAATCTTAAGGAGTGGATGTAGGCAAATGGTGCCGGACCACTATAAAATTGCTTGTGTCGATCTCTACTCTTTCTTCTTATTCTTATTTGTTTTATGTTTTAGCTCTTATTCTATTAAGTTACTTTGATTTTCTTTTGTTTATCAAAATCAGTGTTTTTATTTTTATGAGTTTGTCAACTTCAAAGTTCAAATTTAAAATTAATTTTTCAGTCTCAGAGATTAGCTGGCCGGTTATTTTTAGTTTTCTGCGAAATTTATGTTTAAGGTCAATTCACCTCCTATCTTGAGCAGCCTAACAGACCTAACAAATAAAACTATATAGGTATTAATTTGTATTTTTTTTCAAAAAAATAATTTGACCAAAATATCATTTGTTATATTAATATTTATAATGGCATGATTCAATTCATTTTTTACTAAAAATATAAAATACAAAATATTAATTTTTTATAATACAAAAGGTAAAGGTGAAACTATATATATATATTGAAATTTCGCTAGCTTTAATGCTAAAATGAACAATGTGTGGGTTTTCTGAAAACTTGTCATAAAAACAACTGTAATATCATCTAATTACAGGAGAAAAAGAAGGAGAAGATAAATAAAAAGTGGAGCTATCATATTCAAGAATGTTTCAATATAAAGACAAAAGAAATTCCACTTTTATCATATCAAGAGATGCGTCATTTATACAAGCAGTTTATCCACTAGTGTGTCGCTTTTTAATTCCTTCTAAAATCATCCTACGACTTCTTGTTTTCAAAGGAGCCTGAACTAATGTTGAAATAATTTGGTTGCGCAAATATACAAGCAACATCATATGTATTGTCTTTGCATAAAGATAAATCGAAAGAAATGACCATCTGTATTCTAATTACATGTAAAATAAGAATTCTATGGTTCATATTTTAAAACCAAAAAAATAAATTAGATAAAATAAAAATTTTAATAAGTTGTTTGGTGCATTAAAATATGCGAATCAATATTATTTATCTATTAAAATATTTTTATAATTATTTTTATATATTAAAATAACATTATAATTATCAATTACAAAAAATTATTTTAGATTTATTTATTTATTTGCTAACATGTTATATTATTGTAATTTTATAATTTTATTCTTTAGTAAAATATTTTAAAATTATAATTTTATTCTTTAGTAAAATATTTTAAGAATTATTTTTAATAATTTATATATTATATTTATAAATTTTAATTGACACATAATAAAATTTACATGTTTAACTAATTTATAATTAGTTTGATTTAATTTTTATAAAAATGAGAGATTTTTATTATGAAGGAATTCTATTCCTATTTTATTGTAAATTTTACCAAATTAAATATAAAAAATCAGAATTAGCTAGTAATTTCAATTACGATTTTCATTCTAAAAAACTAAAAGCGCTTCAAGCATTTTCTGTTTACTGTAGTGATGATACTTAACATGCGCATAATCTGCAAGTTAATCGTTTTATGTACATAAACTATGCTTATATACAATGTAATGATACCTATACACTATGTTATGGTACGTACAAGTCTTTTGCTAAAAAAAAATAAACATCAGTATACTTTCTAACTATTTATCTTAACAAAATTCTCATCATGCATCCGTATGCATTGCCTTTTTTCAGTTCAAACAACAACAAATAATAGCCAATAACCATCACCATATATAATTGGCTCATGATTTGCAGGAAAAAAGCATCTTGAAACCCATATATTTTATTTTTCTACGTTCTATTACTTTTAATACATTGCTTTTTTATACTTGTATTTGTCGGTGATATTGCATCATTTTGGTCAAATCTGCATTTTGTAGAATATATAATTTGGTATTTTGGTTCCTATGTTTTAAATTGTATCTATCAAATGCTTCAAATTTTAATTTTTAATCAAACTTGCTCTTAATTTTAATTTTTTACCAAAATTATTCAACTAAAATAATTAATTTAAAATTTTCATTCTTTTTCTAATTTTTTAGAGGAAAACATGAATTATTCATTTATTAAAGAGTAAAAAAATATTTTGATAAATAAATAATATAAATAAAAGTACAATCAAGGAGTACTAACATAAAACTCTAGATCTTTCAAAAAAAAAAAAAAACATAAAACTCTAGCTTAAATTGTGAAATTGTTTATCGTTATTTTTAAATTGCGTTGACATAGTTATTTTGATTTATAATTCGGCCCATTCAATAATTTGTATGCTCCACTCCATGACATTTATTAGCCATAAATTAATTTTTTAATCTTTAACTGAGTCCGATTGTAGAAATATCAACAAAAATTTCACAATAGAGAGAACTATAAAATTCATGAAGGATAAACACCAAAATCCTATAAAGAGTATTAAAAACTTCATGAAAGAAGATTCAAAATTTCAATAAAAAAATAAATAGATCAGAGATCTGTATTTATGAGATGCAAATAAATAAAAGAAAGTAAAAAAAAAAAAGAAAAGAACAACGATGGACCACTGCCGATCTAAAAGATGATCTGCGGTGGCCAAAAATAAATATTTTTATGAAAAAATCTAAAAAGAAAAGAGAGAAGAGATGGTTAGGATTTTAGTTAAATTCATGAACATATTGCATATTAATTACTATATGAAATCTTCATTCTTTTTCTAATTTGATTAAAGTATAAGTCATTTATTTTAAATATTTTTTTCATCACAAGTAAATGAGGGCATGGGGTAAGGGCTGGAACTTGAACATTAAATCCCTTAATACCAGTGATAAGACTTGGTCATTAGGCCAAAGGCACGCTGGCATTTATTTTAAATATTTTTAATGATCAAGAAATGTATATAATTTTCAAAAATTAGGAAAAATATATATGATGAAAATCTATTTTCAATATAATTTCTCTATTTATAATTGGCATTTTTATATTTAAATAATAGATTTGTGATTTGTTTAAATAGATTTGTTTATTTAAATATCTCATCTACCTTTTTTAAGTTTTTATCTAATTTTAATATAATTCTATATATCACATATTAAAATTTTAATATAGTTATATTAATTAAAATATTATTTCTCATTCATAAGTATATATTTTTGTTAATTGATAGATATAAATGTTTAAATATTATTTAACTAAAATAAGAATTTTAATGAATTGTTGACACTTGGGTTTGGCTTGGTCCAAGAGAGAAAATCCAATGATGAAAGTCCAAGTAAAGTAAGCCTAACAGTGTAAAGTCTAAAATTCTGGCCTAATTGATAAGCCCATAACCCATCAAAGTCCATTGAAGTCTTTTGTTTGCTTGATAAGGTGTTGCCTCATCAATGAGGCGAATCATCTCTTCAATGAGGCGACCGCCTTAGTGACGTCAAAAAAAAAAATTTTTGTGCCAATGTTTAGAACCATTAGCCACAATTTTCTAAAGCCAAAAGATCATGGCTAACATACTCTGAAAGTGGAGCAAAAGTGGAGAGATAATGGAGGGGGGAGAGAGAGAGAGAAGAGGGAATAAAAGGAAGAAAAAACTAGAAAGGAGGGAGGTTCTAGTAAAAAGAAAGCGGATCAGAGAAAAAGAGGCTAGAAAAAAAAAGAGGATATAAGGGATAACTCCAAAGAAGGTTGTAGTAGAGGTTTTTAAAAGCAGAACCATTCCGAAAAAGGGGCTTTGAAGAGGGACTTGAAAACTGGCTTTACACTGTGTAAGGCTCCAAATTACATCACGGAGATCTTTTGAGGGCCTAGATAGGGAGGTTGAAATTCCATATCAACAGTAGAACCTTTTTTGATTTTTTTTTTTACATTTATTTTTTAAGCTTATTTTTACATGATATTCTTGGCAAATGAAAATAATGTGATTGTTTGATGATATAGTATTCTATCTCATGTTAGTTAATTCATATTGAGCTGATTACATTTGTTGTGCACTTTTGTAAGATTTCTATTTATAATATGTATTATGGCTATATGTTAATATGTTTTTGTGATCAACTTTATGCTTTTAGGTTTTTGAGGATAATATGCATATTTTAGAAGTTTTATTTTGATGTTTGCATCGTATAGAGATGATGCCTCTATGTTTTGAGGCATGGTTGACATGCCTTGGTGGAGTGAGGTGACGCGCCTCTATGACGAGGCGCCGCCTTTGCATGGCCGAGAAGAGTCTTGACGTGGTAGAGTACATTTTATTCACTTTTATTAATGTTTTTATGGTTTTAATTATATCCTAAAATGATATGTTGTGTTCATTGCTGATTAGGATGGATTTGAATTATTCTCTTATTTTTTTTTAATTTTTGTTACTGACATTTTCCCTTTTTGTAGATTTTTTTTCTTCCTTTAGGGATGAGCTAATGTATAGTTTATTGCAGGCTTGAAAAATAGTAATTAGATTTAATTTTAGTTTTTTTTTACTCTATTGCTTTAATTATGTGTGAAGGGTTGTAATCTTTTCTCGTCCTCCCATTTCTTTGCATGCACATTTTTATTGATTCATTGTTATTTGTGAATGTATGGTTGTAATATGATGATGTAATGGATGTTATGATGTTTTGGACCCAATTGCATGTAAAATCAACTAATTAATAAATTTAGACTAAATTACAAAAATTGAAACTTGTTTAAAGGCAAATGACATTTTTTCATGTAATTAAAAAGATAATTAAATAATTAAAAATAATAAAATACGAAATATAAATGGAGACTGATTGAAAGGTCAGGTGGACATTCTAAAAGCCTATATCCAATTTCCTGAGGATGGCTACTGGGCCCCTTTGTGGGATTCAGTTGCTGTATAGTATATCCTGAATTCATTCGGATGGCGACTCCATCTTCAACTTAAACTTATAAAAAGCCCAAAGTTGTATTTTCTTATGGGCCCTGAGCTTGCACAGTGCCGTAGTCGTCAAACACTTGGGCGCATGCTGAACCCCACCGCCTATAGTGGTGACTTCATTAGGGATAGAGAAACTAATTCCAGTATTTCATTTTTTATTATTCTAAATTATTTGGTTATTTCTTTTTCATTCAAAATACCTTTTTCACATACTATGCACTCATTCCCGAATAACCTGATGGTAGCCGTTGCACTGCTGCTTGTGTTTCATTCAAACTTGATGGTAGTGTATACGGCTCTTATCACTCACAGTATGTGCTAGTTCTTTGTTGATCGGATCCTTGAGTGGGGAGACATTTGAACTAGTGTAATACTGTGGGAACCTAAGCTTTTACCTAGACTCAACCTATGTAGTAACTTAGCAACTTTCCTTAGGTTCTTTTCTAGATACATATGTTTGATGTCATATAGTAGTCTTATTTATAAAGCCCAAGCCCGCTAATGAGAGACTGTTTTAAAGTTGGGCCTTACCCTCCTATTATGGCCAATTATGGTGGACTTTAGTTTTATTTATAAGATTTGCTACTTGCCTACTATTATCATCTCGAGAGATTTACATGTGAGTTAGTTTTATTATCTCATAATGATAATTAAAACCCAGACTAAAAATCTTAAGACAAGAGACTTGCCATTGAACATGTGTGTGAAAGGAATAAGGTTGGAAGGTTTCGCTTATGACCTACTTGTGTTAGCTTTTTTATACTTATATTTACTTTTTATTTATAAATAAATAAATCAAAAGAGAAAAAATAAAAATAACATGAATTTTATGTATACATGACACTCATTTTAATTTTTAAAATTCATTATTTTTAGCCAAAAGTCTTTTATTATTTGAAAATAATCAAGAGTAATTTGATAAACAAATATCAAACATCCAATTAATCAATTGAGTCCATATCACAAAGAAGCAAAATGTCACGACCCTCTAATTTTAATATTAAATCTTTGAAGTAAGAAATTTTGATGGAAATCAGGGATGAGATGCAATAAATGTTTAGAGACATGGTTACTAAGGTAATAGGAAAGAGACCTATTGATGAAGAAGTCTTTGAAACTATGACCATTGTTGATGAGGCACTTAAAAAAAATTAAAAGTAATAGGAGATCCGGTTAAACCAGAATGGATGAAAGATATGAAAAAGTAGTTAAATCAGCTGCATACTGTAATGAAGAGGAATAGGCTCAACCATGACTTTGCCGACCTATATCTAGATGAATAGGAATCATTCCCCCGAAGTTTAAATTTTTAGACTTTAAGAAGTACGATGGGACTAAAGATCCTCACCTTTATCTCTGGTAGTATATTACCTTCATAATCCCACCAGATTGACCAAGGTACCAACTATCAAATAATTTTCGATGTCATTAATAGGAACCGCTGTTAAGTGGCACTATACTTTAAATGCACATATTCAGTAAGATTGGAAGGACTTGTATTCAGCCTTCATCAGGCAGTATAGGCTGAATTCTCAATTTAAAGTCTGCCTTTAATAATTAAAGAATACAAAGCAAAGACCTAGTGAATCCTTCATGAGCTTTCTAACTAGATGGAAGGAAAAATTAGCCCAGATAAAGAATAGGCCTGCAGAATTAAACCAACTTTTTATAGCAAAAAAAGCTTGCATTCCACTGCTAGCTAATAGGTTGAATAACATGGGCATAAGAAACTTTGAAGAGTTGTACTGCTTTGTAGTAGAGATTGAAGCTGACCTAAAATTGAATACTCATGACTGTTCCTAGTTGTTGTCTCTCATAGCTGTGATAATTTAGAATAATGTTTTACTGTAATATTTTATCTTTGTGCTAATAAATATCGAATTGCCTGATTTATGTGATTATTATTTTTTTATAATTGTACATGTTATGTTATGCTTGAATGAGAGATATTAAAAAAAACATTTAATAAAAGAAGAAGAAAGAAAAAAGATGAAAAGGAAAAAAAGAAAAAACAAAAAAAAAAGAAAAGAAGAGAGAGAAGACATAAAGAATCCTTACTTATGCCACCATCTACCAAGGTTACCCATCTTGCATAAATCATCCCTAATGCCAATTTTGAAGTCCCAAAATCAAATTTCCTCCAACAGTGAGTTGAAAAACAATTGGTTAGAAAACGTGCAAAGGGCTGATCAATAGCAAATATAATGTAGCATACCTAATTATAACAAAGGAGTAATATTGTAAAATGGGCATGATTGACATAATGTTAGCACATGAAGTGATAGACATGGATTTTTAGTAGCAAGAACATTAGTTGGTCAACAACTAAAATGGCAATACAAACATCAGATAATCAATTGTAAGAGCATTAGATAGACCTACAACATACATGGTAACATACATTGATCAATCATTAATATAATTTTGCAACTACCTAACTAGGTTGAAAACTTGCAATATAGATATAATCATAAATCATATCTAATTTTTTACATTTATTTTTTAAGCTCATTTTACATGATTTTCTTGGTAAATGAATCTAATATGATTGCTTGATAATGTAGTATTCTATCTTATGTTCGTTAATTTATATTGAGATGATTACATTTATTGTGCACTTTTGTAAGATTTTCTATTTATAATATGCATTTTGGCTATATGTTAATATATTTTTGTGATCAACTTTATACTTTTAGGTTTCTGAGGATAATATGGATATTTTAGATGTTCTGTTTTAAAGTCTGCGTCATACAAAGATGACGCCTCTTTGTAGAGGTGACGCCTCAATACACAGAGGTTGTTAATATAGGTAGTATGCCCTAGAGGCCAATCACATATTTTGACATTATAAATTATCCCAAATGGCAATAAAATACTCATTTAAACAAAGTATTTATTTATTTGAGTATTAATCCATTAGCATAATGTTAAATAAATTTATTATAAAGAGTTGATAATATGAGTGACAAATTTATTTAGTACAAATACTATAAAATTGTTCATAGTCGATAAATTAATATTTAGGTAATATTAATTTGACTATCACCTCTATCTATTTTTTTGATTGGTATATGATACTAATAGTGGGAGGTAGTGAGTCTCATGCTACTTGATATGAGATATTAGAATAGACATGTGGATACTCATGTGATGGGTGGATCAAACATGACGTTAGATTTGTGTCGTGAGGATATTCACTTATAGTCAACGATCATAATCTAGGATATAATAGTACCTATAGTCCTTTGACCTGAGGTAGTATGGTTATCCACGTTTAAGTGGTTAGGGTTTGTAACTGCTTACATACTTGTATTATTTACATATGGGTATATGGCATGTGGTGGCTCTAGTCGGTTAAATGTAGGGATGAGTGTTCGACTAAGACGGGATTCATTGCCTGGAGTGAATCGGGATAAGATCCTATGCTATCTAAGTTTATTCTTGATGAATAAGTTCCTGGCTAGGATAAACATGACAGTCTAAAAGAGTTTCAGTACTAGAAAGGTGTTTTTAGTATTCGTTATATTTTATTAAGAATAGAACTTGAGATGAGGTCATATGATAAAGCTATTAGAGTTTAACTGAACCTTGACTCTAAGCTCTATCGGGATCTTCTAATGAAGGGATTTTAGTGCATAGTAATTATGACTAAAGGGTTCATGTGCATCAATACATGCATTCATTTCTATTTTGGTAGTTGTGATATCGATGCTAGGGGTCACTCACAATTTATGAGAACTAAATGTGTATAATTAGAATTTTCACATTTAGACTTGAAAGGTATTTCAAATAATATCAAGTATTGATATTATCTTCTCATTACTAATTAGACATGAATCTAGTAAGTCACACCTAAAAGAGTTTCACCAAATCATCATCAATATTAATATGATTATTGATTGAAGTGTTTAATAAATTAATTAAGATTAATAGAATTATATTTATGCTTTAAGCAATGATTTTAGCATATCATGAAATCTAATTCAACCAAAGGTTTAATTATTAATTTATACTTAATTAATATGAGATATTAATAAAAGTATTAAATTAATAATATATATATATATATATATATATATATATGTTATTTTTAATTGGACTTGGATTAATGGCCTAAGTTGTTTGGGCCTAGGCCTCAAAGCGTTTTGGACCAAAGATTAATATGTTGAGAAAGCCTATGAACCTAATCTAGTCCCATTAGTCTAATGGATTGGGCTTGGGCCAAGTGTTGGCCCAATAATCAAGCCCAAGTCCATGAATTAATGTAATCAAAATTGGCATATTAGGCACATTATCTTTAATGTGTAAAATGTTAACTTTAGCAAAAAAAAAAAAAGATTAGGTTACATGTATTTATCACTTTGATGAATGTAAGAGGATGAATGTAGACATTATACATGAGATGTAATTTTTACATTCTTCTTTGTACACTAGTGAGTTACTTATACAAATTGTATACTTACAATATCAAGTTGCATGCTCGTGATGTTATGGATGATGTCAAGAGGTGTGCCTATAATGTTATGGATGATGTCAAGAGGTGTGCTTATAATGTCATGGATGATGTCAAGAGGTGTCCTTATGATGTCATATATGATGTCAAGATGTATGTCTATGATGTCATGGATGATGTCAAGAGGTGTGCTTATGATGTCATGAGGTGGTTGCATTCTCTCTATATATATGGCCTAAGAAATTTTTTATAAATGGTAGGAGGCACCAAAAATAGAAAGAATATTTACAAAACACAAAAACCCAAAAGTCTTCTTGTAAAAGATTAAGTTAGTGTAAGATTTATGAGGGTTAATTGAGAGGAGACTTGCAACTAATCAAATTAAAGCAAGAAAGTGATTTGGTGACGCTTTGGTGTTTCAACTTAGAGGCCTAATATTTGGGAGGCTAGAGCATTTGATTCTAGATTTGAACTTACTACATCAAAGCTTGTAGGTAACTATTGTGGTCTATATCAAACTTAGAAGTTGGTAAGTTTTTCTTAAACTTATAAATCCTAGGTTGTTGCTTATACATGTTTGTATGCCATTTAGCTATATGTAAAGATGCAAAATGGATCTATGGGAAGGGAATTCTTCATGTGATGAAGGGTTATATAACTGAAATTTTTGAAATTTTACCCTACCTAGGCTTATGCTCACCATGCACGTTCTTGGTGTCTAAGTTGCATAACCGAATCCTTCAGTTGGTATCAGAGCTTCTTTTTGCACTTTATATATGCATGTAATGATCATGGACTCAAAATACATCCTTGATTTTATAATAATAATAATTAATTTTATTATTTAATATGTAATTAAATGTTAATTATATACAATTAGGATGTAATATTCACCTTGGTATGCCAAGGATTCATTGTAAATCACAAGAGTTATGACATGGAGCTTGAAGTGTTCAAGTTGCAAATCCATGGAGATGGTGACAAGGCCCATAATATATTCTAAGAGTTAGAATAGGCTTAAGAAAAATCCATGATCACTCCTTATTTGTGCATCCATTTTTGCATGTTCTATGTATATATGTGATATATATGTTATAACATGCTATATGTATATGTGATATATGTATGTAATTGGATACCATGCAATATATGTATATGATATATATATGTAATTGGCTAATGTACAAAGTAAGACCTCAATTAAAGACCCAAAAATTTTCCAAACTAAATTTAGGTCTAGGCTCTCTATGGGAGCAATATCTTGCATGGTTTTAAGATTATGTGCATCAGTTATAGATACATAGGGGTGTACATAAGGTTTAAGAGATTCATGTAGTATTATTATTAAGCATGAGATGTTATGGGTGTATGGATACACTATAGGCCAAGAATGGCAAATAGGAGTACCTGAGGTTTGTAGTGTTTAAATCTATACATTTTACTGATCCAATGGTGTGGACTTAACTAATGCCAAAGGCTAAGAACGGTAATGTGTACATGAGGCTCGTAACATTAGGAGCCGAATTGATGGAATCTCACATAAGATGTGATGACAAGAGTTGCCACTTAATGAGAACTAATATTCTAAGAATGGCAATGTGTACCTGAGGGATATTAGTGACTTATTAATAACTCCATCACCCACTAGAAATCCATCCAACAAGGGATTTTCATTTCCTACTTTGGAAGTGTAGGATTCGCTAAGTTAGTGGGAGGCCATTATGATTAAAGGCCAAATCTAATGATAAAATAACAATATTATATAACTAATTAATCTTGTTACCTTTGTAGAAAACTTGATAATATGAGATCTTCAAACCCACTTGCAATCATACTCGAACAACATAGGCTTATGGGCCCTAATTTTATTGATTGGCTAAGGAACCTAAAAGTTGTTTTAGCTTCTGAAAAGATACTTTATGTATTGGAACAAAGTCCACCCGAACCACTCCCTGAAAATGCTTCCCAAGAAGAGCGTGACACTTTAAAAAAATGAAAAGAAGATGATTTGTAAGCATGTTGCATAATGTAGGCTTCTTTGAATACCAAAATTCATTGACAACATGAGAAGTACATAAGTGTAAAAGAGATCTTACTTCACCTTCAAGAGTTGTTAGGTGAACATAGTAGAACCGTTAGATATGAGATATCAAAGTGGCTCTTTCGTGTTAAGATGAAGGAGGGTGAGGATATGGAAGCCCATGTAAACTCTATGATTAGAGCAATGGAGGAATTAAAAAGTCTAGATTTCTCTATAGACTTCCATCTCCAATTGGATTTGATCCTTAAATCCCTTCCTGAATCTTTTAGGCAAACCATTGCAATTTTTAATATGAACAAAATAGAGTGTACCCTTACGGAGCTTATGAATATACTTGTGATGGCCTAAAAGGCTATCCAAGGAAATAAGGAAAAGAAAGTTGCACTTATTGCTTCTTCTAGTGGGACTAAGAAGAAAGGCAATAAGAAAAGGAAAGGCAAGACAAGTGTTGTCAAGCCCACGGGTGGCATAGCCAAGAACAAAGGCAAGACAATGGTGAGGGAAGACAAAGGAAAAGAAAAGTATTTCTATTACCAAGGTGAAGAACATTGGAAGAGGAATTATCCTAAGTTCCTATAGTCTCTCAAGACAAAAGGAAAGGGCAAGCAAGGAGAATGTAAGACTTTCTCTAATTTATTTACTTCTAAATTTCTAAAAGCTCATCTAAGGCATGGGTATTGGATACCGGTACTAGTTCTCACATTTATTCATCCATGCAGGATCTAGTAAATGAGAAAAGATTGAGGCCTAATGAAGTGACCTTAAAGGTTGGGAATGGAGCAAGTTTTGTAGCCAAAGCTATAGGATCCACTTCTATTGATCAATATAATCACATTTTGTTATTGGATAATGTATTATATGTACCTAATTCCTATAAAAATATTATTTCTATTTCTAGTTTAACTAGAAAGGGTTATGAATTTCATTTTAAAAGAGATGTTTGTAACATTTATTTTGGAAATGAAATGGTAGGCATGAGTTATTTAATACAAGGTTTATATTATGTGGATAATATGTCCAATGACAATAAGCCTCAAACCAATGTGAGTAATGCGAATGCAGTGCTAATTGAAAATGGCTCTAACTCTAAGTATCTTTGGCACTTAAGATTATGTCACATTGTAGAGGACAGGATCAATAAGTTGGAAATAATGGGAATCTTGAATAATCTTGAATCCGCATCCAATTTAACTTGTGAGGCTTGTCTTCAAGGCAAGATGACTAGATCACCATTTGTTGAAAGAGCCAAAGATGTGTTGGAGATCATACATAATGATGTATGTGGACCATTTTGTAAAATGGCTGGAGGTGGTTTCTATTATTTTATAACCTTTATAGATGATTTATCAAGGTATAGGCACATGTTTCTTTTGAAGAACAAAAGTGAATCCTTTGAAACGTTCAAGGAATTCAAAGCCTAAGTAGAGAACCAAATCAAAAAAAGTACTAAAACTCTAAGATCAGATCGAGGAGGTGAATACTTAAGTACTGAGTTTATTGAGTTCCTTAAAGAACATGGCATTACATCATAACTCACACCACCTGGAACACCATAATTAAATGATGTATCCGAGAGGTGAAATTGTACTCTATTAGATATGATATGTTCTATGATGAGCTACATTGATCTTCCTATTTCACTTTGGGGTTATGCACTCTAAACCACCTCTTACATCCTTAATCGTGTTCCATCCAAATTTATATCTACTACACCATATGAGATATGGCATGGTAGAAAACCAAGTCTTAAACATGTTAAGATTTGGGGATGTCCGACTTTTATCAAAAGGCTAAAATCGGATAAGTTGGATGTGAAATCGATTAAATGAAGGTTTGTTGGATATCCTAAAGATAGTTTAGGATATTATTTTTATCTTCCTACTGAACAAGTTATTGTTATAAGTAGAGATGATGTTTTTCTTGAGAAACAGTTTCTTAAAGAAGGTGGCAAAGGAAGGAAGATAATGTTAGATGCGGAGTAGTTTAAGAAAGCCCAATAAATTGATAAAATGGACATTGATCAACCCAAGGAGCCTATTCTAATTGAGAATGTTGTCACACCGACTTCTAGGAGGTCTAGTAGGGTATCTTATCCTCTTGAGAGATACGGTTTCCTTCATGATATGTAAGAGTTGCATGTTCATGAAGAAAGCATTCATGTTAATGATCCTACTATATATGAAGAAGCTTTATATGATAAAAATTCTTTGAGATGGCTTGAGGCTATGAGAACCGAAATAGATTCCAGGTATGCAAACTAATTTTAGACACTTGTTAATCCTTCTGAGAGTATTATACCCATTGGGTGCAAATGGATCTTCAAGAGAAAGATTGGTACATATGGAAAGGTAGAGACCTATAAAGTAAGGCTTGTAGCGAAAGGGTTTTGCCAAAGGCAAAGGGTTAACTATGAGAAAATCTTCTCACCGGTAGCTATGCTTAAATCCATTCAGATTATTTTAGCTATAGCTGCACACTATGATTATGAGGTTTAGCAAATGGATATCAAGACCACTTTTCTTAATGGTTATATTGAGGAAGATATTTTCATGGAGCAACCCAAAGGTTTTGAATCCGAGGATAGCTTAAAAGTGTGCAAGCTTAATAGATCCATCTATGGTTTAAAACAAGCTTCAAGGAGTTGGAATCATCATTTTGATGAGGCTATTCGTTCTTATGGTTTCATTAAGAATAAAGATGAGCCATGTGTTTACAAGAAGGTTAGTGGGAGTAAACGCACTTTCCTAGTCTTATGTAGATGACATTCTATTAATTGGAAATGATATGGGTATGATAACTTTTGTGAAAATATAGCTATCTAAAATCTTCTCGATGAAGGACTTAGGGGAGGCAACCTATATTCTCAGGATTTGAGTCTATAGAGATAGATCGAAGAGAATAATAGGTTTATCCTAAAGTATTTACTTGGAAAAGGTGTTGATGAGGTTCAACATGCTTGATTCTAAGAGAGGATTGTTACCATTTAGGCATGGTATCCATTTATCCAAGGATATGTCACCTAAAACGACCGAGGAAATAGAGTAAATAGCCAAAGTTCCTTATACTTTGGCTATAGAAAGTTTAATGTATGCTATGTTGTATACTAGGCCTGATATTGCCTATGTTGTTAGTGTGACTAGCAGGTTTCAATCTAATCCAGGTTTGAAACACTGGATAGCTGTTAAGGCAATCTTTAAGTACTTGAGAAGGACTAAAGATTTAGTTTTAAATTATGGAGGAGGTGATTTACAAATAGATGGCTTCATAGATTCTGATTTTCAATTAGATGTGGATGATAGAAAGTCTATCTTTGGGTTGGTTTTCACTTATAATGGAGGATCAGTGAGTTGGAAGAGTTCCAAGCAAAGTGTCATTGTGGATTCCACTACAGAAGCTGAGTATATAGCTATATCAGATGCTGCTAAAGATGCTATTTGGATTAAGAAGTTCGTTACCCAACTAGGAGTTGTTCCTTCCACCGAGTCACCCATTTTTCTCTATTATGACAACAATGGAGCCATTGCTTTAGTAAAGGAACCGAGAACTTACTAAAAATCCAAACATATAGAAAGGCACTATCATATTATTAGAGAACTTGTTAGAAAAGGCAATGTACTCATACAAAAGGTAGCTTCAGTTGATAATATCACTAATCCACTTACTAAAGCACTTAAATAACTACAGTTAGATAGACATCTTGAGAAGATAGGTCTAAGATACTATAGTGATTGGCTCCAGTGCAAGTGGGAGATTGTTAGTATAGGTGGTATTTCCTAGAGGCCAATCATATGTTTTGACATTATAAATTATCTCAAATGGAAATAAAATACTCATTTAAATAAAATGTTTGTTTATTTAAGTATTAATCCATTAGGATAATGTTAAATAAATTTATTATCAAGAGTTGATAATATTAGTGACAAATTTATTTAGTACTTATGCTATAAAATTGTCCATAGTCGATAAATTAATATTTAAATAATATTAATTTAACTATCACCTCTGTCTATTTTCCTTAATTGGTATGTGATACTAATAGTGGGAGGTAGTAAGTCTCATACTACTTAATATGAGATATCAAAATAGACATGTGGATATTAATGTGATGGGTGGATCGAATATGACGTTAGATTTATGATCGCGAGGATATTCACTTATAGTCAACGATCACAATCTAGGTTATAATGGTGCATATAGTCCTCTGACCTAGGGCAACACGATCATCCACATTTAAGTGGTTAGGGTTTGTTACGACTTGCATACTTGTATTATTCACACATGGGTATATGGCGTGTGGTGGCTCTAGTCGGTTAAATGTAGGGATGAGTGTTCGACCAAGATGGGATTCATTGCCTGGAGTGAACCGAGATAAGATCCTATGCTATCTAAGTTTGTTCTTGATAAATAAGTTCCTGGCCAAGATAAACATGACAGTCTGAAAGAGTTTTAGTACTAGAAAGGTGTTCCTAGTATTAGTTATATTTTATTAAGAATAGAACTTGAGATGAGGTCATATGATAAAGGTATTAGAGTTTGACGAACCTTGACTCTAGGCTCTATCAGGATCTTCTAATGAAGGAATTTTAGTGCACGGTAATTAAGACCAAAGGGTTCATGTGAATCAATACATGCATTCATTTCTAATTGGATAGTTGTGATATCGATGCTAGGGGTCACTCACAATTTATGAGAACTAAATATGAATAATTGGAATTTTCATATTTAAACTTGAAGGGTTTTCAAATAATATCAAGTGTTGCTATTTTCTTCTCATTGCCAATTAGATATGAACCTAGTAAGTCACACCTAAAAGAGTTTCACCAAATCATCATCAATATTAATCTAATTATTGATTGAAGTGTCTAATGAATTAATTAAGATTAATAGAATTAGATTTATGCTTTAAACAATGATTCTAGTATATCATGAAATCTAATTTAACCAAGGATTTAATTATTAATTCATACTTAATTAATATGAGATATTAATTAAAGTATTAAATTAATAATATATATATATATATATATATATATATATAGATGTTATTTCTAATTGGACTTAGATTAATGGCCTAAGTTGTTTGGGCCTAAGCCTGAAGGCATTTTGAGCCAAATATCAATATGTTGAGAAAGCCTATGAACCTAATCTAGGCCCATTAGTCTAATGGATTGGGCTTGGGCCAAGTGTTGGCCCAATAACCAAGCCCAAGTCTATGAATTAATATAGTCAAAATTGGAATATTAGGCACATTATATTTAATGTGTAAAATGTTGACTTTAGCAAAAAAAAAAAAAAATTAGGTTACATGTATTTATCATTTTGATAAATGTGAGAGGATGAATGTAGACATTATACATGAGATGTATTTTCTACATTCTTCTTTGTTCACTAGTGAGTTACTTATACAAATTGTATACTTACTGTATCAAGTTGCATGCTTGTGATTTCATAGATGATGTCAAGAGGTGTGCCTATGATATCATGGATGATGTCAAGAGGTGTGCATATGATGTCCTGGATGATGTCAAGATGTGTGCCTATGATGTCATGGATGATGTCAAGAGGTGTGCTTATGATATCATGGATGATGTCATGAGGTTGTTGCTTTCTCTACATATATATATGGCCTAAGAAATTTTTATAAATGGTAAGAGACACCAAAAATAGAAACAACATTTACAAAACACAAAAAGCCAAAAGTATTCTTGCAAAAGATTAAGTTAGTGCAAGATTTGTGAGGGTCAATTGAGAGGAGACTTGCAACTAATCAAATCAAAGCAAGAAAGTGATTTGGTGAAGCTTTGGTATTTCAAGCTAGAGACCTAATATTTGGGAGGCTAGAGCATTTTATTCTAAATTTGAACCTACTACATCAAAGCTTGTAGATAACTATTGTGGTCTATATCAAACTTAGGAGTTAGTAAGTTTTTCTTAAACTTAGAATTCCTAGGTTATTGCTTATATATGTTTTTATGTTATATAGCTATGTGTAAAGATGCAAAATGGATCTATAGGAAGGGAATTCTTCATGTGATAAAGGGTTATGTAAGTGAAATTTTTGAAATTTCATCCTCCTTAGGCTTATGCTCACCATGCATGTTCTTAGTGTCTAAGTTGCATAACTGACTCATTCAGAGGTGACGCCTCTATGTGTTGAGACATGGTTGACATCACTTTAGTGGAGTGAGGTGACACCTCTATGATAAGACGCCACCTTTGCGTGGCCAAGTAGAGTCTTATCATGGTAAATTACATTTTATTCACTTTTTTTTTTTATGTTTTATTATTTTAATTATATCCCAAAATGGATTTGTTGTGTTCATTGCTGATTAGGATGGATTTGAATTGTTCTTTTATTCATTATTTTATTTTTGTTACTGAGTTTTTTTCCTTTTTGTAGCATTTTTTTTCTTCCTTTAGGGGCGAGCTAACATATAGTTTATTGCAGGCTTGAAAAATAGTAACCTATAGGTTACTAAATTTTAGATTTAATTTTATTTATTTTTATACTATTGGTTTAATTGTGTACAAAGCGTTGTGATATTTTCTTCTCCCTCATTTCTTTGCATGCACATTTTATTTATTTTTATTGATTTATCGTTATTTGTGGATGTATGGTTGTAATATAATGATGTGGTGGACGTTGTGATGTTTCGGAGCCAATTGCATGTAAAATGGAGTAATTAACAATTTTGGATTAAAATGTAAAAATTAAAATTTATTTGGAGGTAAATGACATTTTTGCATATAATTAAAGAGATAATTAAATAATTAAAAATAAAAAATATGAAACACAAACGGAGATAATTAAAGAGATAATTAAATAATTAAAAATAAGAAAATATGAAACACAAATGGAGGCTGATCGGAAGATCAAGTGGGCATTCTAAAATTCTATACCTAGTTTTCGGACCCAGTCTTTGAAGATGGCTGCTGGGCTCCTCCATAAAATTCAGTTGCTGTACAATGTGTCCCAAATTTTACCTGGATAGTGACTCTATCTACAACTTTCCCCATAAAAAGAACAAAAATTGTATTTTTCTAGTGGGTTCTGAACCCACACAGTGCCGTAGTCGCCAAATATTTGGGTGCACACTGAACTCAGTCGCATACAAACCTATAAATAATATTTTAATTAACTTTATCTAAAATAAGAGTTTTAATGCGTATCTGTATTAATACATATGGGATACAATAACATTGTTGAATTACTAAAATTAAAGTGTAAAAAACTATTGATAATCTAAGACAAAAAGTGATTTCAACCTTAAAATGAAAAAATAAATTTATAATACAAAAAATGATGAGAACAAAGTAGAATTCAAATATATTATTATACATGTTGCACATTATAATTATTTCTTATAAATAGTGATAGTAGTAAAATAATGATATAAATATACTGTAATAGTATTTATAACTTTTTATATATTATTATAAAGGTAATAATTTTTATTCACATCCTTCACATGTAGTATTACATATACATGTGTGTGAACGGATCTATGAATCACTTACACTTCAATAAAAAAAGAAAGAAACCAAAATAATCCAATCTCAAACTAATTAAGAAGCTTATGCCAGAACCAAAAGTCAATTTTATTCATAAAATGATACAAGACTTGGGGAGCAATATAAATATAAATATAAATTAAATATAGAATATTCAACTAAATATGGTAAGTGCAACTATATAATTAGAATACAATTAAGAAAATATATGAAAATATATAGTTTTCTAATACTCTTCTTCAAGTTAGAGAATAGGGGTCACAAATGCCCAATTTGTGTAACAAACTTAAGAGGTGATTCAATTTAGTGCTTTGGTAAAGATATTTGCAAATAAGTTTGAACACGGAACAAAGAAAAATACTAAACAAAACTAAAACTCCGAATTCAAAGATATTAAAATTGCATCAAATTGAATAATTTTAGTCATGAACTGAACCGAATCAAATTATATGACTAATTTGGCACGGTATTGGATCTTTATAAAAATATTGAACCAAAAACTATACTAAATCATACTGAAACTGAAGGATTATGTGATCATGCAACAATCAAAAGTGCAAAAATTTTAAAATTTTTGATTGCATGCAACACTTGCTTTATATATGAACCACATCTATGCCCATAAATCATATCACATGTACTCTTACATAGCTAAACATACATCAAAGATAATATTTATATAACAATCAACCAAGTCATGTTATCAAAAACAAAAGACCTATCAACTAAGAGTTTGGTAACACTTACAAAACTCCAAGTTGGTAGCACTTTTGACAAGCTTTAGTTGATGTTGATCTACAAGCTCCTAGCTCTGCAAATGTGAAGCCTCTAGCTTGAAACACACAAGTTGCACAAGGATGATCTTCAAGGATGGTGAAAGCTCTACCCACAAGCCTCTCTTTTGATTTGACCCAAGAGCTTGTTAAAGCCATTTAAGCTTGAATGTATGGAACAAAGATACAACCTCCAATGGATGATGGACTTTAAACTTGTACAACTCTTATACAACAATGGATTTAACTTGAAATAACACAACTCTTCTGTATATTTAAACTCTATACACTTGAAGAAGAATAAGAAAGAAGACACTCTCAATCTTTTTCTCTCTTTTGTTAGAATATCAAATTTGCTCTCAAATGTGCATTAGGATTAGTTGGCTTGGTTGTCTCTACACTCTCCACTAACTTAAATAAAACTAATATTATGATAATAATAATAATAATAATAACTTAAGTGTCTCATACTCAAGTCACATGTATTGCTATAGCTTGAGTGTCTCACACTCAAGCTACATGCATTTGATAGATTGAGTATCTCATACTCTATCTATATGCATGGCTTTGGTTTATAAGTGAGTGGATGGTATTTGGTTATATGGATAACCTTAGCCTTTGATCTCATTAACCCTTAATGAGTTGGGCTAAGGTTATGGGCATCTAGGCTTCTCTACACTTAGAGAAGGCCCACTCCATACCAAACTAGACAACTTATGGGCTTATCTAAACTCTTTAAATAAAGCCCTATCCTAAGTCCATTTGAAGTCCATCTTAATCAATATACATGGTCCATCTCATGGCCCATCTTAATCAATATACATGGTTCATCTCATGACCCATCTTAATTAATATACATGGTCCATCTCATGGCCCATCTTAATCAATATATATATGGTCCATCTCATGGCCCATATATAAATGCATTTGGAGGCAAATATTAATCTAGTCCTTGAACTTAATATCGCATATTAAATCAAGTGCAAATTAATATTTATTTAATTATAATTAAGTCCTAATTTTTTAATTTAGATTTCGGAATATGCTAGATCCCCAACATACGCGCAAATCTAATTTAATTAATTTAATTGATTAATTGAACTCTTTAATTAATAATAAAATTAATATTAATCTCCACAAGTGCAACTCTTGTGTGTATGACTTACTAGGTTTAAGTCTAAATGACAATAAAAAATAATATTAACACTTAATATTATGGAAACACTTTTTCCATTCTAAATGTGAAAATCCCAATTAATCACATTTAGTTCCCATAAGTCGTGAGTGACCCCTAACATA
>CATIWO010109508.1:0-17955 GCA_949673435.1 Macaranga tanarius | reverse complement strand
TTTTACTATATATATTTTATTTGCTACAATATAATTCTTTTGTAGCTAATAATTAAAATTTTTTAGCTACAGTATTTAAATTTTGTAGCAACTAAACTTAATATATTTTTATAATTTAGCTTCATTAGTATTATTTCTGTAGCTAAACATATTTAAAATAGCTACAGAATCAATAAATTCCGAAGCTAACTTTTAGGCACGCCATTTCTTGCTACGGCAAGTTACGGAGCTTTTTTTTGTGGCTAAATCATTTAGCTACGGAATTTTATATATTTAGCCACAGATTGATCCGTAGCTGTAGATAAGAATTGTTGTAGTGTAAGAGCTAATTAATATAGAAGTAATCGAAGGAGTGGGTGAGGAGAGGAAGTTGAAAAGGCAAAAATATTAGTTTTTTAAATATTAGAAAATAAACTAATAGGTTGTTGTTATATACAGTAAATTCCACATGTTCTTCCTATTTTTTTCAAATACAATAGTTATATTGTAGTAAAAGCTACTATTAAAATTTAAATAAAAATTTAATAACTAAAAAATACAAATTACAAAGTTTGGTGAACACCTACCAATTTATCATCTTCAAAAACCTACCAATTTATCTAATAATAATAATAATTTATCGATATTCACATAAACAATTGAGATATCTCAAAATTTTAAATATTTTAAATTGAAATAATAATTATATTTATATTGTTTCTCATGAATATCTCAAGTGATAAAAAGTGTGAAAATCAAATGTGGAGATTAAAATTTAAACTCTCATTGCCTTTGATTCTCCCCTTTAGTAGGGAATTAAACAATTTCAACTTCCTAAAAACCTACCAATTTATCGTCTTCAAAAACCTACCAATTTATCTAATAATAATAATAATTTATCGATATTCACATAAACAGTTGAGATATCTCGAATTTTTAAATATTTTAAATTGAAATAATAATTATATTTATATTGTTTCTCATGAATATCTCAAGTGATAAAAAGTGTGAAAATCAAATGTGGAGATTAAAATTTAAACTCTCGTTGCCTTTGATTCTCTCCTTTAGTAGGGAATTAAACAACTTCAACTTCCTAAAAAAATAATTATATTTAGCATAAAAAATAATTATATTTATATTATATGCAAGTTTTTGTTTATATTTAAGTAGTGGTATGCTATGTTGCACGGACACTTCTAAAAAGAACCGTGTCCTGTGTCGGAAACGTTTCGGACATCGACACGTGTCGGAAACTTCTCAGAAACGTTTCGGGGCCATTTTCGCAAATAAGATAAAGTTTCGGGTGCCCTTTCCTCAAATAAAATAAAGCTGACCTCTCATTGGATGAATCAGAATTAGAGACAATAATTTTCAATGAAGATGTCAATGAGAATGAAATGTAATTAAGTATAATATTTTTATAAATTGATGTGTAATATTTTATAAATTGGTGTGTGAAATATTTTAGATGAATAATTATTTATTTATAATTATTTAGAAATTATATATTGTTAAGGTTGTTATTATTTTATTTATAAATATAGGATAAAATGAAAATTTATTGATTGAATTATAAAATAATTTTTTATATTTATAAATACTGTTACATATTTTAGAATTATTTTTATAATAAAACATATCATTAACCATGAAAAATATACTTTTAAATTGAACCAAATTATAATTTATATAAATTAAATTTTATAATTTTTTATATTTATAAATTTACCTCTATATTTTTATATTTATACATTGATCTATATATTTTTAATATTTATAAATTGATCCCGGTGTCCCGTTTCCTATATTTTCTAGAAATGTCGTTTTTCCATGTCCGTTTTTCCGTTTTTTGTTTTTCCGTGTCCGTTTTTTCGTTTTTCGTTTTTCCGTGTGGTGTGTGGGTGCAACCTAGGTGGTATGTGACTGCGAGTGGAAGAAGCAAAGCTGTTGCTCAAGTCATCACCTATGATACACGGACACCTCTATCAAGAGCCGTGTCCCGTTTCGGAAACGTTTCGGACACCGACACGTTTCGGAAACTTGTCGGAAACGTTTCGGGTCCGTTTCTGCAAATAAGATAAAGTTTCGAGACTGTTTCCAAAAATAAACCAGAGTTAGATGCCGGATTTCTTGAGTTTGCTAACCTCTCATTGGATGAACCGGAATTAGAGATAATATTTTTCAATGAAGATGTTAATGACAATGTATAATATTTTATAAATTGATGTGTAATATTTTATAAATTGATGTGTAGAATATTTTAGATGGATAATTATTTATTTATGATTATTGAGAAATTATATATTATTAAGGGTGTTATTATTTTATTTATAAATATAGGGTAAAATGAAATTTTGTTGATTTTGAGTTGTAAAAGAATATTTTTTTTTTTGTATTTATAAATGTTGTTATCATATTTTTGGACATATTTCACAATTATTTTTATAATAAAAAATATCATTAACCATGAAAAATACACTTTTAATTGAACTTAATTTATAATTTATATAAATTAAATTTTATAATTTTTTATAATTATAAATTTACCCCTATATTTTTAATATTTATACATTGACCCCTATATTTTTAATATTTATAAATTAATCCCAGTGTCCATGTTTCCTATATTATCGAGAAAAGTCATTTCCCCGTGTCCGTTTTTCCGTTTCCCCGTTTCCCGAGTCCGTGCTACCTAGCAAAATAATTTAATTAATTGATTCATTTAGAAATTATTTTTATAACAATGATGGCCTTTTTGAATTGAGAAGAAATTCTATAAGGTAATGATGAAAATAAAGCTATTTTTTTTTACTATTATACCATATCACTATAAATATAAAATTAATTTTTGTTTGTATTTTTTTTTTTGAAATCAAAAGAAATCCTTCATTAATTCAAAGAGTCATATAGCAACAAATCTGTAATAAAAGCAGGAACATCAAAACAAACAAATGGGCTCGCATGACAATAGGAATCCCTTGCAAGGACATAGGCAATCCCATTAGCTTGCCTTCTGGCAAAGACAACTGAAAAGTGCCTTTCAGAAACTGAAATCTCTTGATACAAAGAAATAATGCTGCCAAACTCAGATATATCGTCTCTGTTTAGATTCAGAGCATCAATTACCACCTTAGAGTCCATTTCAAAGACAATATGATCAAAACCCAACTCTTTAATCTAGGATTGAGCTACTTTAAGTCCCAAAGCTTCAGCTTCATGTACTTGAACTAACCCATATTTCCTACTAGAGTGACAAGCAACAAATTGGTATGCATCATTTCTAATAATCATGCTAAAACCAGTCTTCCTTTCATTTTAGAATAGTGCAGCATCAAGATTGCATTTTAAGTAACCAAGGGGAGGTAATTTCCATGATTGAACAGGAACATCATTTCTGACCTGGGACAAAGCTTGATGATTCATCTTAATAGATAGCTAATCAAACAAAAATTCTATCGCTATATGTGCAACCTGAGAGCTAGATTGATGAGAGTCTGTTGAAAGTTTGGCATTACGCTGCTTCCATAAATTCCAAAGAACAACATAAATCTTACCAACAACCAGCAAATCTCAAATATAAAATAACTTAAACAACCATTCCTGAAAGCTCTCAGTAGCATTAGCAATATCTTCCACAGCATTGAGCAAATTAACACTAGACCAAACCTCTTTAGCAAACTGACAACTAATAAAAACACGCCAAAGATTTTTAATGGCATGACAACACATAATATAAGAAGAAGGAACAACATTACCTCTGAATTGTAATTTTTGTTTATAAGGAAGAACATCCCTTCCAGCTTGCCACAAGAAAGCCTTTACTTTTGAAGGGATCTGCAGCTTCTATAGCTTCTCCTAACTACCAATAACACCAAACTGATTATCCAAGCATAGAAAATTCACTATAGCTCTGTATACTGTTTTAATAGTATAATGACTATTCTTACTGAGATGCCAAATAATGTTGTCCTCATGCTATCTAGAATAGAGAGGAATATTCAAAATTTTATTAGCATCTCTACTTGAGAATAAATCTTGAATAAGCTCTATGTCCCACTCTAAGAACCTAGGTATCATTAGATCTTGCACTATTAAATTCTCCAATCCTACCACAGCTAGAGTTTTCACTCGAAAGTTATCAGAACATCAAAACCAAGAATCAGTCCACATTTTAATCTTTCTACCATCACTTACTTTTCACTTGTACCCCTGCTCCGAAAATATCTAGCTTTAAAAATACAACAAACGAGAGCATTTGAATCAGTCATAAACTTCCACCCATGTTTACCTAGCATTGTAAGATTAAAACAATGAGAATACTTATGCATATTGGGTGACATTTTCATTGATAATAAATTATTTGACAATATTAAGATAGGTACTTTCTTGGTAGATGAACTTAGTGATCATCAACTATTATAGGTTGATGTGAGTGAAGAGGATGAGAATTATGAACAGTATATTGAGGCAGGTGTTTAATACTTGTCAGATGGAGATGATGATGAGCTAAAAGCAGCTAAAGAAAACTTGAAAGCCATGAATAACATAGGAAAGAAGATAGAGTATATTAGCAGTTATAAACAGTGTGGGTAAGGAGTAATGGTATGGGTGAGGAACAACCAAGTATTGTGAACCAGGGAAATGATGATTGTGTGGCTAAGGTGAGTGTTTAAGTAAGGAAAGGGTTAGGCAATGGTGAAGGTACAAAGTAGGGTAAGGGTAAAGGTAAAAAGGGGAAGCTAAAAAAAATTATGAAGATGATGATGAGGCAGAGGAAGTGTATGGAACATATTATATTGACTTAGATAACTACAGTTATACTGACACAGATGAGGAGGCTGGCATAATTGGTGGAAGAAGGAGAAGTAATACCCTGCTTATGATCCTCAAATAATTATGCTAATATTTTCTATTGGAATGACCTTCAAGGATACAATTAAATTCAAAGAGGCATTGGGGAAATATGAAATTAAGAGGAGATATGAACTAAAATTAATAAAGAAAACCAAACAAAATATGAGGATGAAATGTAATTAAGAAAGGGAACTACCTCAGAAGATTTCAGGATCACTTGATATAAAGACAAAAGTATTTCAAGTGATATTTTTCAATTATGATCACTCTGTAACTTCATCAATAAAATTAGGAGGTTAATATATCAATGGCTAGTTGATTATTTGATAAAGAAATTTTATACCATTCTATATCTGAAAACTCTTGACTTAAAAATTTTAGTCAAATGTGATTTAAAGTTAGAGGTAAACCTAGTGCAATGTTGGAAAGCTAAGGCTTAATTGATTCAAAAGGTTAAAAGAAATGCGAAAGAGGAATATGCCAAGTTGTGGAGATATGTTACTAAGTTGAGAAAGTCAAATAAAGATTATAATATTATCTTAAAAACTAATGAAGATAATAGTTTCAAGAGAATTTATACAACCTTTGATTATTATAAAAAGAGGTAATCAACTAGTTGTAGAAGAGTAATTGGTTTAGATGGGGCATTTCTAAAAGAGATTGTCAAAAGTAAGGTATTGGTAGTTATTGAAAGAGATGCCAATAACCAGATGTTTCCAATTGCCTATGGTATAGTGATAGTGAAAAAAAAGAAAACTAATTTTGGTTTATAGAGAGATTGTAACAAAATCTTGGGTTTGGAAATTTTTTATATATCTGACTAATGCAAGGTAATAAAAATTTTTTATTATTTATTTTTCAATGATTGGCCCATAATTTATGATAGAAAAATCTATTTTCACTATTGCAGAGATTAATCCCTACTCTGTATAAGTTAGTGCTAGATGTTGAAAGGAGATGGTGTGCAAGGCACATAAATTCAAATTGGAAAAAGAAGCATAAGGGTAAAGGTTTTGAGAAGCTGTGTTTGAATGTGTGTCTTCTCAACTAATATGGCAGATTATAATAGAATATAAGAGAAATATGAAAGCATTAGCTGAATCGTCATAAGAGGCCCATGATGACTTACTAAAATAGTAGCCTCAATTCTTGTATAGAGCCTTTTTTGATAGGCATACTCAATGTGAGTTGATTAGTAGTGACTTATATGATACATTTAATGGTAGGATAGTTCCTGCTTGGACTATGAATATCTATTCATATTTTGGAGAAATTAAAAAGTTAGTTATAAAAAGATTGCCTCTTAATAAAAACCTTAGTGATAAATGGGTTAGTGACTTAGGACCTAGGATTAAGAAAGTTAAAAATGTTCAATAATCTATAATGGGGCTAATGGTTATGAAATTATTCACTATGGGATATATATATGGTTAATTTAGATTAAAAAAATCTTATGTTTGTGGTGCATGGGACTATCAGGCATGTCGTGCTATCATGCTATATGTGCTATTTATGACAGACATGAGTAGTTTGAGGACTATGCTTCATTTCGGTATAGGAAAGATATATATTTGAGGGTTATAGTTATACAATGACGCTAATAGCAAGTGAGAAATTCTGGCCTGGTTCAGATGAACCACCCATAACATCTCCTCCATTCAAAAAGATATTAGGAAGATCTAGGACTCTGAGAAGAAAAAAAAAAGAGCATGATATTGGAAGTAATGGAAGGCTAATTAAAAGAGAGATACAAATGATCTACTAATACTATTTTAGAAAAGATCATAACAAAGCTAAATGTCCAGTTAGAAAAGAGGTTAAGGCAACAAAGGATGTAACAAAACAAGTTTGGTTATGTTTAATGAAATTTTAATTTTTGTTTAACTAAATAAATGACCTGAAGTACCAATATTAAGTCCTTCAAAATAAAAAGTAAGTAGAATTCAGAAGTTTTTAATTAAGAGGAAGTTCACATATGAAGTGCAACAAGTTTGGTTAAAAAATTTACTTTTTACCTTTCTATAAATTAGTTATTAAATGACTGGAATACTAGTTTATGTTTGATTTGTCACAGAAAATGGGGAAACTAAAGAAACATGAAGATTGTACAATTAGGCAACTGAGATCTAGAGTCATCAGATGTTACCGTTATAAGATAAAAAGAATAGTAAACAACAAGATATAAGTTCTGGTAAAAGGAAATCATCTTATTTGTATAAATCAATTGATGCTATTTCCAAGAGAAATAAGAAATCAAAGAAACCAATAGGAGTTGAAGTGTATACACTGAGCAATACAAATTCTAGAATTTTAAATGTAAGTGTGATTTAATATAAAATCTGAAATTATGATTGAGTTAAAATTTTATAATTGTGATTGAGTGCATATGTTGTGTTATTTGTAGCTTGAAACTAAATTTCGACAATACATCAACTACAAAGATGTAAGTTGATTTGAAAATTCATCCACAATGTGGTGGAGGGGAAAACTTGTTCATAATTTTAGTGTTATCAAGTTAATGGCATCTAGCTCAGGCTAGGCCACTGCAAGTGCAAATCCATATTCAAGTCAGGTAACACAAAATACAACAAGTAAATTAGTAGTCTTTTTTCACACATAGGAATCAACAGTAAAACAAAAATGAGCCAGCACTTTATTGACCTTTTTGCACATATATTTTTGGTCTTTTTAGGAAATTTTTAGGGCTACATTTTATATTTTGGACATAATTAGTTTTTTTTTTTTGTATATGGTGTATAAGCATGCATAGTTATAGCAATACATATATCTATTAGGTGCTATATTTTTAAGAAATTTGTAATAGTTAAAGATAGACACTTGATTTTTGGTAATTTTATTCAAATAGACATTTGATATAATTTGGTAGGTTTTCACCTTAATCAGTAGATGTAATGTGAGCCCTTTTTTGACAGGCTTAAAAGATGTAAAGATCACATTACTGGAACTTAATGCAAATATGAATTGCTTTAACATTTCAATTTATGTTGCTTTCATGTTCATTGTGTCCTTTAAATCTTCTAATTAGATTATTAATTTTGTGCTTTCTATTAATAAAATAATAGTATATACAATTTAGCAAATACATTATGTACTTTTCAGCTTATATAAATATAGATTTTTGTTTTTGTATATATCAAGAATAACACAACAATAGTGAATTTAGATAACAAAATTCATTAATTCACATTTCCTTACCATAAACTTAAAAGACACATAATATAATACGAAGTTCATGCCAAGTGTTCCTTTCTCATACATAATAATAGCCACATCTAGCCCTCATTTACATAGAAAAATTATGATCATTATCATCCAAGATATGATACACCACTTCATTAGCTTATTATTTTTAGATTGCAGGTTATTATACTATTCTTCATATTCAACAACTCTCCTCAATAAGTCTGGTATAGTTTGTCTGGATTTACTATACATTGGCGGATCAACCCATTCAAAAAATTCAAATCCCATGCTATTATATAATGAATTAAATAAAAACTAAGGGAAACTTAAAATAACTAAGAACACAAACCTAAAACAAAAACCTTGAAAACACCATTGAAACACCTTACCAAGCTTTTGTCACAGGTCAAGAATCTCCTTCTTAAATTCGTGTTCGTCCAAGATGTTCTCATTACACATCTTTTCCCATAGTTACAGAGCATTTCTTATTTTTCCTTCGAGATTGAGTTATTTTTCTATACAAAGAAATGGTGCCACAAAAATAGATGATGATGTTGGTTTCCCTTTATAAGTGAACCCTATATTTTTGCCCCCTTTTTTTGGTTTTAGTGGAATGCTTACATGTAAAGGACATCAAAATCATATGTATATGTGGCAAGGGTTGCAACATATATGAGTCCACTTGTTCACCACGGACACATATTCTATTTTATTTAACAGTGGAGGACTAACGGGTAAATTTTTATAAGATTTGAGGACTTAATTAAAAAATGATTTTAGGACTTAATTGTAATTTTTTAAAAGTTTTAGGACTTAGATGTCGTTATCCCTATTCTTTTCATATACAAAATAATTTTTTTTAGAGTATGAAAAATTGTGGTTCCTAGAATATCATCCAATAATAAAAATATAGAAAATTTTTTAATATGATATGAAAATTCTCTTTTTCTCTAGAAACAAATTCAAAATCTCTCTTAGAAAAATGAGAAAAAAGTCATCTACTTATTTTTTCCCTTACTTTTGTGATTTAAAAATTGTTGTTTTACTTTTTCTCATGACAAATCTCGTCACATACTTTCTCAAAAAAAAAAAAAAATCTCATTGCATACTTATTTTTGTTACATATTTTAAATATATTATATTAATTAAATTAATAAATAAGTTTAATTGTTTGTACTCACTATGTAGTAGTTTACTATATGTAAGCATTCAATGTATGTGTATTATTTCTTATTAAATTATTTAATGGTTGAATATAATAAATTTATTTTTTTAGAGAAAAAAGATGAATCATTCATTTATTGAAAATTAAAAATACATTTTAATAAGAAGATTATATAAATAAGAGTACAATTAAAAAATATCAAAATAAAATTTCACTATTGTGAAATCTTTTGTTATTATTTTTCAATATTACATTAATAGAACTCTTTTAATTTGTAACTTGGCAATCAATATGTTATACTCAATAGTTTTGATTAGCTATGAATCGACTATCTGATATTTAAATAAGTCCGATTGTAAAAATATTAACAAAATTTTCACAATTGAGAGATTTAAAATCTATATAAAAAAATATCATCCCTTTAAGGATACAAACTGCATGATGAAAGATTAAAAAAGTTCACAAAAAAAAAAGAACAAACAGATTATAAATTTGCACTTCTTAAATCCAATAAAATAAACTAGAATTAGAAAAATAATGGAACATCACTAATTTAAAAGATTATCAAAAATGGTCAAAAACAAAATTTTTTAAGAAAAATAAAGAAAGAGAAAAAAGAAAAGAAAAGAGGTGGTTAGGATTTTAGAATGTAGATATGGTTAAATATAATAAATTTAAAATAAGCAAATCATTCTTAACTTTAAAATTAAAGATTTTTTTTTTGTTCAAGTGTTGAAGTATGATTTATAAGAAAAATGGATAAGTTTGATCTATGAGAAAAATGGATCTATGTTGTCAAACCAAAAACATGATTTACTTATTATTTTTCATTTTAAAATTAAGTCGTACTAATTTTATTCATATTAAATTTTTTTCTTGATATTAAAAAACTATCAATATAACATTTTTAAAAAATCAAATTAAAAAAATATTTTAAGTTCTGTATAGAAATTACTTTTCATATTTAAGTAAATTAAACTTTAAGTTATATATACACACTGACACGATAATACATTCATATAAATTTTATTATTAAAAAAACTAAGTTTTCTTTTAATACTATAAAATATACAAAGATTAGAGATAAAATATATTCATTCATAAAATCATGATAATTTTGTAAAGATATGCTAATCCATATAATTCATACACGCATATTTCATAACCGATGTAGATCGTAAAGGACTAGCCCACTCCCTCATTCTCATAAATGGAAGACATTGCAGTACACACAGATAAGAGTTAGGGATATGCAAACTCTTTTACAAAACTATAAAAATTTTATAAAGGCGTATAAACTTATATAACCTACACACTAATTAGAGCCTCAAATAAATGCTAAAAGTTATTAGTCCTTTTTTTTTTTTTTATAAAACCATGCATATTTAATTTCATTTTTGCGCTTTCAAAAAATTTTACTCTTAAAAGTGTATGTTACATTATTATAAAGTTGAAATTATTATTGTGAAAACGAAAATTATAAAAAGAAATGTAAAAATAATTTCAGTTGGTGGGCAAATGGGTCGAAGTATTATTTTACTGTATTACAACAATAAGGTAAATTATACCATTAGTCACTAAACTCTATACTAAATTTCAAATTGGTTACATAACTTCAATTTGTGATTTTTTGGTTACTAAACTTTAATTTTAATTACACTGAAAAGTTACTCTATCAATTCTGGCTAATTTTGATGATGTGACAAATTAAAAGTACCATATCACAGTACAACTCAAAAAAAATTGCCATGTCATAATGCTTCCTCAGTGGAATTACACTAAAATTACCTTTTTTTTTTATTTTATTGTAATTAGGAATTTTAGTGTAATGGTAATTTTAGTGTAATGTTAATAAGGTGACATTATAACGTAATAATGTTTTTGAGTTGGAATGTAATGTGGCAATTCTGGTCTGCCACATTATCAAAATTAGACGAAATTAGTAGAGTGACTTCCCTATGTAATTAAAATCAAAATTTAGTAACCAAAAAGTTATAAATTGAAATTATGTAATTAAATTCCCGTCTAGATAACTTAGTGGCTAAAGCACGGGGATATCCATGTAGAGAGCGGGAGTTCGATCTTCCGTAATCCCAGGAGCCCTCATGGCTTTAAATTACCAAAAAAAATTATGTAATCAAATTAAAATTTATTGTAAAGTTTAGTGATCAATAATATAATATATAATATACTATAATATATCATACAACAACATATAATAAATATTTATTGTCATTGAACTAGTGGGCAAATAGTTATGGCTGAACCAACGATCACGCCATTTTTACATTTTAGGAACTTAATTAAATTTCAAGGACTTATTTTTCTTTTAATTTTTTTGTCTATTTTGAAAAAAAAATCAAAGAAAAACCCAAATTAATGTCTGCTCAATGATCAAGTACCTAGTAGTAACCAATCATAAATGGTTGATTCAATCTGTGAAAGGATCCACAAATTCATGATCATATTATATATCTTGAAACTCTCAGCTACTCTATATTGCATTACACTCTTATTATATATTAAACTATGCAGTAACATTACCCATGCATGTCTTGTTATCCGTAGATAGACATAAATTAATTGACACCAGAAATAATAAAGAGAGGAAGATAATGGCAAAGAATGAATTTGATCACGAAACAGCACAAGTAGAAGATAGTGGAAGCAGCAGCCATGGAAAAGGACTATGTAGAGCCACCATCAGTGCCATTCTTGAACTTGGCAGAGCTCAAAAATGCACATATTACAGAGCTTTGATTGCAGAATTTATGGCAACACTTCTATTCCTTTATGTATCAGAAGCTATTGTTATTGGAAGGAAATTTTTTAACTAGCAAAAGTAGGCAAATGAAGGTCCAGCCTAAACTTTGCAGAGTTTGCCATTGTAAAAATTATTTATACATTAGTTCATTGATATCGATTTCTGAATTTTTTTTACTAAGATATTATTTATTTGATTGGTTATTTATGATGCAAGTTGAAATTCTTAGAGAATGGAAGAATTGAATTTTTTGAAAAAGTAGAAGAAAAATCGATGAAAAATAGAGATATGAGATGCCTCCGATATGTATTTGTAGGAGATGTCAAGATGCCCACATTACAGTGTTTGTAAGAGACTCCTCCGATAGGTTTTTGGAGTCGGAAACCTGTAACTATCTCCCAAATGAATTTTTGTCCAAATTGTGTTAAGAAAAAAATAAATTCAAATAAAAAAAGAAAAATAAAAAGAGACCTACGAGCAAAAAAAGTTATAAGGAAAACTAAAAGGAGTCCAAATTAATTAAAAAGGAAAATAAAAAAATTATAACTATAAATACCATTGAATTACTAAATTAATTATGGTTGTTGGGAGTCATCAAGATATTACATTGGGCAAATGAAAGAAGAGGTAAGCCTAAACCTCCCTTCCCTCTTTATCATTTGTTCTCTCCATGTGTTAGCTTACTATTGTGATATTGAGATGTGAAAATGGTTGTGTGTAACTTGAGATGTTAGTGGAAATGTACCATCAGGATGAAGACATGGTTCCAGACACGGGCGTGTCTCATGCCATGTAATCAGATATGGGTATGTCTCGGGGAGACATGGGCGTGTTCATGGCAGTTGTTTTTATTCAGATAGATACCCGGGCATGAACATGGGCGTGTGTCGGGCCGTGTATAAGCATGTATTTTTAGACAGAGAGTTACACGGGCAGAAATATAGTCGTGTTCCAGGCCGTGTCTTGACTATAAATTTTGCCTAGAAGATTACACAGGTATTGACACGTCCGTGTAGTCCAGCAAAATTTTATTTTTATAGTTTTCTTGAGAATACTTGTGTACATTTATATTCATTGCTACTTATTGAGTTGCAAGCTCATTCCTTTACGTTTTTTTTTCCAGGATAGTGTAAAGCTTTTGGGATTCATAGTTTGCATTCAGTAGTCATTCTCAGGGGGGCCAATGACAAGGGCATTGCACGAGCATTGTGTTGTAGCTTTAATCATTTTTACTTAGCTTGGACTAGTTATGTGCATTTGAGTGTGTTTTAAAACTCAAGTACACGAGTTGTATATATTAAATACAAAGTTCTATTTTGATGTGAGACAATGATAGGTTATGTTTCATATATTTGACTTATGTATGTTAGATGTGAGAGGGTGTTACATATATTCTTATTATTTAATTATTATTTCACATGGGGAATAAAAGGGTTCTTGAATATTACAAGAATTGTTGGTTTATTTTCCGTATATTATTGGTTTATTTTTGGCTTATTTTTTGAATATTATTAGTTTATTTTTTATTTATTTTCCATATATTTTGAATTGAGTTAACAATGTGTTGTGTTGACGATAAGCTATTCAAACCTTGTAAAAAGTAAGCTTTTTTAATTAACATGTAACTTTTTTTAATTAATATGTAAAATAGAGTAACTTTATTTTTAATTAACATAGTGTAACTTTATTTTTAATTAACATGTAAAAACTTAGTTTTTTTATAGTGACTCGAGTACAAATTCTAAAGACATTAATTTGGAATATTTTTCGTTTACTATTGGTTTATTTTCCGTATATTTTTTGTTTATTTTTCATATACTTTTAGTTTATTATCTGTATTTGAAACATTTTCTTATACTTTTATTCAATTTGATGAAGAATATTGAACAATCTCATTATATTTACAACTGTTTATATATCAAATGATATATAGTTATGAATAAAAATAATGTATTATAATTTGAAGACAGGTATTAAGTGTCTCTTATTTTTTTCAAAAAAATATTTGATATTTCAGTTTCATTTAATTTTGAATACTTTTGATTTATTTTTCATTTATATTATGTATATGATATAATTCATATACATAATTAAAGTCATCTTCTTAAATATATATAAAATTTCTATAAACTATCTCTTACATATAACACATAATGTATTTATTCAAACCACAAAATTCATAATCATACACAAGAAATAAACTTCTAAAGAGATAAATATATATATATATATATGAACAGTAAATATATTATAGTATATAATAAGTATACTTTTAGTATATTATCAGTTTCCAATACACTTTAAAACATCAAAAGAAATAAAAATTTGATTAATAATTTTAAAAACTGAATTCTAACACAGCTTATATTTAGAGTAGTGAAACAACTACTAATTTTTATTCATTACAATGAAAAATGGAGTGATAATTTCGTTTACTTTTGGTTTATTTTCCATATATTTTTAGTTTATTTTCTGTATATGAAACAATCTTTTGCACTTTTATTTGGCTTCATGAAGATTGCTAAACAATCTTATTATAATTTTCTAACTATTTATATATTAAATGATATGTATTTTTAAATAACAATAATGTATTATAACTTGAATACAAATATTAATTGTCTCTTATTTTAAAAAAAATATATTTAATAGTTTAGTTTCATTTAATTTTGAATACTTTTGATTGATTTTTCGTATATATTATGTATATGATACAATTCATATCCATATAATTAAAGTCATTTTCTTAAATGTATACAAAATTTCCATAAATTATTTCTCTTAAATATAATATATAATGTATATATTCAAACAATAAAATTTACAATCATATACAAGAAATAAACTCCTAAAAAATATAACTATATAAACAATAAATATATTATAGTATAGAATGAGTATACTCAAAACATCAAAACAAACAAAAATTTGATTATAACTTTTAATTTAAACAAAAATTATGTATATGGAATTAATTTGTTAATAAAACTAAACCAAACACTATATAAATGATTTTTATTGTAAGAAATATATAAATGTGTGTATGTATGTGTGCGTGCACATACTATTAGAATTTCAGAACTAAAATCAAAAGAATGTTAATAACTTAAAATGTTTACTTCTATCCTTTTTTATATATATATTTTGGTTTTGTCCTATTTTTCATATATTTTTGTTTACTTTTGGTTTTTTTTTGTTGACTTTTAGTTTATTTTTTATATATTTATTTTTCATATATTTTTAGTTTATTTTTCGTATATAAAATAATCTCTTACACTTTTATTCAATTTCATGAAGAATAATGAAAAAAAAAAGAGGGAAATGAAAAAAGAAGGATATGAGGGAAAAAATAAGGAGAAAATAAAAATAAAAAAAAAGAGAGAAAGGAAAAAAGAAAAATATAAAAATATATAAAAAAAAAGAAGAAGACGACCAAGGGAAAAAATAAAAAGAAAATAAAAAAAAAAGGAGGAAACAAAAAAAACAAGGAGAGGAGGAAAAAAAAATAAAATAAAAATAAAAAATAAGAAAAAACGGGATGAGAAAAATAAAAAAAGAATGAGAGGATGGGAAAAATAAAAGAAAGGGAAAGAAAAAAAAGAGAGATGAAAAAACATAAAAAGAAAATAAAAATAAAAAATATTAAAAAAAGGAGTATGCGAAAAAAAAAAAGGGGAACAGTAAAAAAATAAGAAAAAAGGGTAAATTACTATTTCCCTCCTGAGGTTTGGTGTATTGTACTAATTGGTCCCTATATTTTGAAAATTATATTTATTCATCATCCACTTTTGGTCAAATAACTTAACCAGTCCTTCTGTTATCTTTTCTGTTAAGTAGGCGTTAAATGGGGATGAAATGACCAAGAAGCCTTTTCTATAAACTGTTTGCCCTAAAAGAAGGAAATACTTGAAATTGAAAAACCAAAAAAATACTTTGTTTTCTTCGTGATTCTCTCTAAATACAAAACAACTTTCCTACTAAACAGAAAACATGAAATCAAATTCTTTTTCATGAGTGTGTCTTCTTCGTGATTCTCTCTACATCGTGATTCCCTCTTTTAAAGCATTTGGAATTGCATCGGGTACATTACAGAAAGTGGAGGTAACTTTCAAATGCTTCTTCTTTATTATTTGCTGTGTTCGTTTGTTCTTTTAGAAATATGTGAATATAATGATTTTTATATTCTAATTCTTTAGCTAGGGATTGTGTTTAGTGGGAAAGTTCTTTGAGAATTTTTTATACTTGAGATTTAAGAATAGTATTTAGAAATAGTTTTTATTCTTGAAAAGTGTGATAAATTATAAATTTGATTATTATAAACCTAATTTGAAATTAAGGTTTCAAATGCATGTGTTAAATATTAGGAAAATTAAGGTTTATGGGTATAACTGTTTATTTTGTTTACGTGCTTCTATACTCATTGTTATAATTTGATTTCATGTAGATGTTATATGCTGAATCTTATTCAATTGAAGTGGAGTATGAGGATGAGTCCTAATTTGTTGATAATGTTTATCCTGATAAGTACTCTTACTTCACTCTATTGCAAGATGTGTTTAGAATGTTTCCTCATATCAAATTTGATTATCCAATTCGTGTTCTTGGGACTAGAATGCATATAGAGAATGATGAGGATATAGATACAATGTTTAGGAAGTATAAGGAAAATCCAGTAATTCATATATCATTATATGAAAGAGTAGACCCTTTAAAAATATTGGAGCCTAATTCTGAAACTGACATACCTGAGATACCTGAACCAAATGCCCCTCTTGAACCTGAGATACCTGAGCGTGAGATACCTGCACCAAATGCCCCTCTTGAACCTGAGATACCTGAACCAAAGGACCCTCTTCAACCTGAGATTCCTGAACCAAATATGCATGTTGAACCTGACATACCTGAACCAAATGCCCCTCAAGAACCTAACATACCTGAACCAAATGTCCCTCAAGAACTTGACATATCTGAACTAAATATAGCACACGATCCTCATATAAATGAACCTCTGACACCTGAAATACCCTATAATTCTGTTACACATGCATTTGAGATACCTGTTAGTCAAATATTTATAGAGAGGGGTGAAACTGTGGTAAGAGGTAGGGGAAGAGGAAGGGGAAGGGGAAGGGGAAGGGGAAGAGGTACAATAGGGGTTGACAGGGTAGATAAAAAGAGAGAAAAAAGAACTACATCATGCAGACATATGGGAGGTAGTAATACTAGAAATTGGGATGAAGCAGTTAGTAGGGAAGAATACAATTTTTCTTATTCTGATGATGATGAGTGGTTGCATGATGGTGATGTGCCTGCCATCAGCACTTCTAAAAGTGAGAGCCTTGTTGAGGATTCAGAATTAGATGATGATGTCATTATGAATGATAATGATAACCTTAGTGAGTTAAGAGAAGAATGTAGTGATTTAGAGACTTTAAGTGATGAAGAAGATCATACTGTTAGAAAGAATAGGAGAAATAAGTCCTTAAAAGTAATGTTCAAAAATCCATATCTGAATCCTGGGGATGGGGAATTTGAATTCCAGGTAGGGCAGATATTTAATGATGTTTGTGCATTTAGGGCTGCTCTTAAGGACTATGGTGTGAAGGGTGGTTATTTGTTTAAAAAGATTAAGAATGAAAAAAGTAGGGTAACAGTAAATTGTGAAGCAGAAAACTATCAATGGAGGATACATGCATCTGAATTACCTGACCATAAGACATTTATGGTTAAAACAATTAATCCTAAGCATGACTGTGTTAGATTAGATAGCAATTAAAATCCAAATGCTAATACTCAATAGATTGTAGAAAAATTGCATGAGTTGTTGGTAGCAGACCCCAAAATGAGTTATGCATTGATGGAGAGTCAAATAAAAAATAAGTGGGGTATTGAGATACCTATGTGGCAATTATATAGAGCAAGGGGTAAAGGTAAAGAGGCTACAGAAGGTTTACATGAGGAGTCTTTCAAGCATTTTAATAAGTATATA
>CATIWO010109478.1:0-17837 GCA_949673435.1 Macaranga tanarius | reverse complement strand
GAAAAATTGCACTAAAAATAACTAATACTTCTTAATAAAATGATAAAGGCTTATATTAATAATTTTTGTCTAATACAATACTACTAACTTGCTATCCTCTATTCTAATTATTCCCTGTATCTGTATATCCCAGATATACATCCCATATATGCATATATAGGTCTTAGAAGTAGTTAAAAATGATTGAAAATTCGTGTACATATGAAAAGACACCTATTGGTATGAAAAGTCACCACCCATTGTAAATTAAGCAGCTTCAAGGGCATTTTCGTCCATCAAAATGACATAATTTTGGAATGTCGTCTTCATAAAACTTGTAGGTCTACGAGTTATTTTTCCATTGCAACTTGAATCACTTGATTTGGAGTTGTGTAGAGGAAGATATAACCATATTACCAAAACTGTGCAAAGTAAGAAAAATGGCACCCTTTGAGTGAGTGAGTCCGTGCCGACTCGGCACAGCCGGCTTCTGTTACGAGTCGGCACACTGTGCTGACTCGGCACAGGGCTGGAAAACTTGCATTTTGGTCCTTCTTTGATTCTTTCTTCATTCCATTGTACTCCAAAGCTACTTTTAAATGTAGATTTGCACTAAATGACCTATAAAACATATATTTAAGATAGAGGACATAAGATTACAAGAAATAAAAAATAAAAATGCATTAAATAATAAAAATGTGGATGAAAAGTACATAAAATGTATCTAAATAAACCTAAATAAATATGTTAATTTGCATGCTATCAGAGCTTCCTTTGAAGTTTGTAGAAAGGGAGGGGTTTAGACACTTTATGTCCACAGCTTGTCCTAGACTTTGAATGTGAAAAGGCCCTAGAAGGGGGTGAATAGCACTAATTGAATTTTAAAGAGATTAAAAGAAAATTAGAGGGCTTAATTATAACAAAATATTAAAGATGAACAAAAAGACAAAGAAGCAATCACAAATGCACAATAATTTAAAGATTTTAGATTATCAATTAATCATACGTCTCCACCTAACTTACCTCAAGTTAGGATTTTTAACCCCATACCAATCTATTAACTTAGATTGAGTACAATAATGTTTTTAAGGATCAACACCAACCTTACACAAACTTATGTTTTTCTTGGGTCAACACAAACCAAATCCAAATTCCCACGTATTTTTAATAGTTCACACTTAAACCAATTCCTCTAATTTTAGTTCCTCACTTCCCTTGACTAACCTATGAAAGAGATAAAGAAGAACTAAAAGCTAGAGCTCAACCCAACTCTCAAAAGAGTTTAATGAATTACTAAAGAATAAGAAGAGTAGGTGAAAGAAATGAATTCTCTAAGTAATAAATTGATTAATTGATCTTTCTAACATTATAAATGAAGTTCTAACACTCTAATTTATAGTTCCTCAATGAATTATAGCTGTTGGAGAGCATTTAAGTCATCTACCATCTTCACAAGCTTCATTTAATGCATTTTTAGTTTTTTGCAGAGAAAACACTGCTCATGTTCATGAGGGGCATACTCACAATTATGAAATTAGAAAAAGTGACCATTGTCTTCAATTTCTAGCCATTTGAAGATTACCATGTAGATTGTGACTCCCCTCATAATCATGAGGAGTTCCTCATAAGAGTGAGCAGTAAGTCATGATCATGAGGAATAATTATGAGGGTCACTGAATTTTTTCTCAAAATAAGCTCAACTTAAGGCTAGATAGTGGGGTGCCTCTCACAATCATGATGGCACTCTTGAGGGGCATCCTGGACTTCAACAATCTTCATTCTTTTGCCTTTAATTGAGCTTTTTGTTTTATTTATATTCACTTATGTGGCTTAAAGGAGCTTTGATAGGGATTTAAAAGGCTTTGAATGCACTTGAATTTAATCTTCAATAGTTAATTTATGAGTACTTTCTTTAACCTATCTTATAAGCACACTTAAGAGCACATATTAGTAATTCAAAGTTATTTGTTAAAGTAAAAATGAAATGGATTTGAGATTAATCATGCAAATGGTTGATAATCTTTCCCTTTTTAACTTTGACAAACAATTTTCAATGATTAACAATAAAGCTCTAAGTGCAAGTGTGTGTTGACATGTTCCCCCTTAATAATATATTAAGAGTTTAAATGAGCTCCACCTCAATATATGCTTGGGTATAAATCAAGAGCTTATTCATAGCATTATACTTAGACTTTATTTTCACATAAGATATTTATGCAATTCATAATTCAAATCATGTTGAGGCTTATAAGTAAGTAGATTCATTTAAAATCCTATACAACACCTCCTTTTATTATAAGAAAGGGAAAGGCATAATTGCATAATAATGATAGAGGAGACAAGGATGGAAAAGATATAACCTTTTATTATTAAAGAAGGAACATTACATGAAGAACAAATATAGAAACATAAACATAAAAGACATAAGCATATAAGAATATGGTTCTCAAGATCCTAAAATGAGAATGCAAGTGTAAAGATATATGTAAAAGAGAATGTGAAAAAGAGGCATGAAGAAGAGATATGAATATAAGCTAGGCTTGATCACCTCCATCATCACCAAAGCCTTGATCTTCATTTTTTCCTTAAGCTTGAGGTGGAGGATGAGAGAAAGGAGCATATTGGCATTGGCAATCTTGCTTTTCATATAGAAATGAACATCATATTGAAGATGAGCAATATGAGTGTCCACTTGATCGCACCTTATATTGAAGTTGGATTCCACTTGATCAATTCTAGTTTTGAAGTTGGATTATATTAATGACATTCGATCAAAGAGGTCTGCAACCCATTGAGGCTCATTGGCATAGGCTTGGCCATCTCTAAATGATCCTTCACCCCTTGCTATTTTTCTTTGAGGCATTGTAGGAGGTTTAGGTGCCTCTCCTTTTTTTTGAGCTTGGTCATTTGTGCTCTCTATGTAAAACTGATCAATATCCTCAAAATATTATTCAAGTTCTTCAACTCTTACTTAAACATCTTTTTCTTTCTATAACCAAGAGTCACCCACTTGCTTAAATTTTTTGGAATTCTTAAGAAAGGTTTCATCTAGGAGAATGGAAGGAATTGTTTTAAGGTTTGAGGTGTTGACATGAAAGTGGTTTGCAAGTTTGGAGATAATACCACCAATGCATATATTCCTACTCTCACTATCACTAACTAGCCAAAAGTCTCCAGTGAAGGAGCCTTCCTAACTCAATACTCTCATTATCCATAATGCAATAAAGTAGAAAAAGATTATCAAATGAAATAGTTTCATTGCTCAAGCCCCTAACATGAATAGAATAAGTGATAAATCTATGAATATACCACATAACCTTGGATTAAAGAAATGGGGATTTTGAGAGCCTTGCCATAAAATTGCCTATATTTGTTTTGACATTTCTAACCCAAAAGTTATTTGGTGACTAAATGGAATTTGTTTGAACGTGACCCCCTTGTTTAAAGCCAAAAATGGTGTCAAATTCAAGGGTAATTAAGAATCTATCCCTCTTTCCTAGTCTAAACCTCATATTATTCAAAGGATTTTGGTCATTAATATTGTTAACCCTAAGGCAAAAAGTGGATAGAAACTCAATGAAAAGATTGGGATATATTAGTTGAATATTAAAAGCTAGGTTGAACAAACCAATATTTTCAAGATAGGTTTTGACTTATTCATAACAACCAAGTTTTTTTAGAGTGTATTTAGACATGTACCTAAATAGAATGATGGTCCTTTTTAAAAATTGAGTGACTCTTGCCCAAACTTCAGTTGGAGAATAGGAATTTGGAGGAGTCTTCTTAGGTTAATCTGTAGTTGCTCTCCTTAATAAAATGGATGAGGAGCCTTCTTTCCTTGATGATTTCTTTGTAGCCATTGGTGAGGATGGGAAAGGAATAGAGAATTTGCATTATGTAAATGATAGGTAAAAGGTGTATGATGTAGAATGAGTATGAAGAGTGTAGAGAAAAAGTGAAATAGAGTATTAAAGTAATGTAGAGATAAATGTGTAAGGAGATGAGTGAAAGCAAATATGAGTTAAAATTCAAGTTAAGAGGAGTTTATATAAAGAACTTTTCTCATTTTGGACCCTTGGATCAACTTAAAATCAATGGAGAGGATGATTTATGTTAGTTGTGTGCCCTAAGGCAATTGTTTTATGGCTATATTGTGACTTTTGTCATTTTGCATCTTAACAATAAAGAGGTATTTTTATCATTTTTTGATTCTCTTAAATTCTATAAATGGTTAATTTTATCTAAGATCATCAAGTGTGTGACTTGATAGTAAAAATCTTAGATGAAAATTGAATTATATTCTAAATCATCCCTAGTCAGTCATTATTATGGACGAATAATGAACGAAGACTAGAATGAGGTTGACTGATGATTATGTTTTATTGATCATATATATGATGTACTAAGTCAAATCATAAGTACATAGGATGTAATAGATTGACCTACTAGATTGACCTACTATGAGAATACTACATAGATAATTGTCATAAGTAATTCTCATCACAATGATATTAGTTTAGTCCTCTTAACCTGAGATCATTATAGAGTCCTACATGATGAGTTCTATATTTTGACACATTCTAATATTATCTTTAACAGGATGATATAATAGATTATTGTTGGATATAAAATGAATTATGTGAGGAATATGAATGATCAAGAAGGAATTTGTCCCTCACTAATCATGAGAAAGATATCTACGGGCTCCTTGATAAGTCAGACTGAATATAAAATATATGGCCATGCTGAAATTAATTAATAAGTAGTTATCAATTTTAGTCTACTTAAGATTGAGAAATAATATGCTTGAATTATATAAGGATGATATAAACCATGCCTTATGTTCAATCAAAGATATTATGTAATGAAAGGACTATAATATTTATTATAGGGCAGGTTATGTCGGATTATCGACCTTCACATAACTTGGGTAGTCATAATATCTTGCCAGAGACCACTTATGACTTGTGGGCTAGAAATGAGTTTTTAGGCCCACTACAAATGTTGTGTGAACCTATAAGGTTGCACGCTTAGAACAGACCCAAAACAGATATTGGGTATGTCTACCCAATAAGACAATTATATAATTTATTTATGGTAATGGTTTCCATAATTAAATTTGAATTTCAATTGAGTCCTTTAAAATAAAATTATATACATATATCAAAAATAATTTTTGATATGTAAATAATATCTTTTTATAGGAAAGTAAATATTAATGTACCAAAACTATTTTGGTAATTAACAGGTTTTAACAGGTTGGTAAAACCCTAATTAATGTATATATATACATCTTTTTCTATAAGGGTTTTCTATTCCTATTCATTCAAATTCATTCTTTTAGAGAAAAGAATCCAGAGAGGAAATTGTGAGAGAGGTGCTAGCACACCAGCACTGGTTTTGGGTATCTTGTTCGTGTGGATGCCGGTAGAGGATATGGCTCAAATAAGCGATGTCTATATCCAATAGAACATACGAAAGGCTCGAGGTAGGGTGTTACCGGAGTAAACCCCCTCTCATCCTTTCGACAATCTTACCTTACAATGGTCTTGGTGAGATTCTATAGCCTTTTTGTTAATTTAACTGAATTACATGGATTCTGTAAGGGTTTTGTGTGTTTAAAATTTTTATTTCCACTACATTTTTAATACATGAAACCCAACAATTTGGATATTACTTTTTGAAAAGGAAGAGAGATATATCAAAAAATGTGAAAAGCGGCTATATATTTGAATCAGAGGAGCCCTCACGATCAACTTACGATCATGAACATCGATATTAAACAGTGTTGCCTCTAATTCGAACACGCGTCATGATTAGCTTGTTGAAGACTAATGGTCGTGAACAAAATTATCGAAAGCCCTTGAACTTTCAAAACAACTTGCAATTGGGTCTAAAAAATGTTGTAATTTAGTTCTTTTAGACTAAATTGACAGAAATTAAAACTTTAAAATCATATAATTTTTAACTCAAATTAATGCAATTTTTGAAATAATTTTTTTATCATGCAAATGATATAGAATCTTGATAGACAAATTAATAATTACTATTTGAATAATTAATCATATGAATTAATTTTAATAATTAATTATTAATTAGCATAAATATTGATTAAATGCAATTTTAGATGTTTAATTCTAATCAAGTAGCAATCAAGATCAAGGCATAAAATTGCATAAATATATAAGCAAGTAATGTAATTAATTCAAACTAGAACCATCTAGCATACAAAGCTCTTGGTTAATGAAGTTCAAGCGATCCTCATTAAGTGGCTTAGTAAAGATATTGGCTAGTTGATTGCTGGTGTCAACAAACTCAAGTATAATGTCACCACATTGAGTATAGTCATGCAAGAAATGATGTTTAGTCTAAAGTGTTAAATGGGATTTTTGCTAAGGTTGATAGCACTTGTATTGTGACATTTGATTGGAATGTGATCAATATTTATGCCATAGTCCATGAGTTATTGCTTTTGAAATAACATTTCTAAGCAACAACAACTAGCCGCCACATATTTGGCTTCGATAGTGGATAATGCAACAAAAACTTACTTCTTTCCAAACTAAGAGACTAAGCATTGTCATAAAAATTGGCAAGTTCCAGATGTGCTTTTTCTATCTAATAAACTACCGGTAAAGTCCGCATCTGAATAACTAATTAAGTCAAAGGATGTACTCCTAGGATACCAAACGCCTAAATGTATAGTGCCAATAAGATATTTAAAAATTCTTTTAATGGCATGCAAATGAGAATATTTAGGACAAGATTGAAATCTAGCATATAAGCAAGTAGTAAACATAATATCAGGTCTACTAGCCGTAAGATAAAGAAGGGATTCGATCATACCTCTAAACTTTTTCTCATCCACCAGCTTTCCATTCTCATCCTTAGAGAGTTTGGTGGTGGTGCTCATGGGAGTTTTCCTAGCCTTGACTCCATCCATTTCAAACTTCTTGAGGATGTCTCTTATGTACTTAGCTTGGTTAATGAAGATTCCATTCTTACATTACTTAATTTGAAACCCAAGGAAGAACTTAAGTTCACCCATTATGCTCATCTCAAATTCTCCTTGCATCAATTTAGAAAATTCCTCACATAAGTAATGGTTAGTGGTACCGAATATAATATCATCAATATAAATTTGCACAATTAGCAAGTCACTATTGGATTTCTTTTTATGAAGAGTGTTATGTCAACCTTTCCTTTAGAGAATCCCTTATCTAATAGAAAGCTTCTCAACATTTCATACCAAGCTCTAGGAGCTTGTTTCAATCCATATAGTGCCTTGGTCAATCTAAACACATGGTTAGAAAATTCATAACTTTCAAAACCCAGAGGTTGCTTTACATACACCTCCTTTTGGATGTAACCATTTAAGAAAGCACTATTTACATCCATTTGAAACATTTGAAATCTATATAAGATGAAAAAGCAAGCAACATTCTAATGGCCTTTAACCTTGAAACAGAAGTAAAGGTTTCATCATAATCAATGCTTTCTTCTTGATTATAATCTTTGGCCACTAATCTTGCCTTATTCCTGGTAATGATACCTTATTCATTTAACTTATTTCTATAAATTCAGTTGATGTTAATAATAGAATAATTCTTAGGTCTAAGAACTAAATTCTAAACCTTATTTCTCTCAAATTGATTGAGTTCCTATTGTATAGTAAGTACCCAATATTTTACAAACCTTATTTCTCTCAAATTGATTGAGTTCCTATTGTATAGTAAGTACCTAATATTCATCTTCAAAAGCCTTATTAGTAAACTTTTCCTTAATTTAAGAAATGAAGGCAAGGTTAACTAAAGGTCTAAAGGAAGATATAGTGGTTACCTCTTTTGAAGTTTTACCTAAGATTAGCTCCATTGAATGGTCCTTCTTGTAGTGCCAATCCTTTGGAAGTTCTATCTTTGGTGGAGATGCTTTTTAAATTTCCTCTTTGGTTGGTCCCTCTAGCTCCAATGGTTTTGACGCATCATTGTTTTATAGGTTCATATCTATAAAGTCACCTATGAAGTCATCAACAACAACAAGATCCTTTCTCGGGTCAAATAGGTTAGATTTATCAAATATAATATGCATTGACTCTTTAACCACTAGCATTTTTTTGATAAAGACTCTATAAGCTTTGCTATAGGTGAAATAGTCTAAGAAAATGTCTTCATCAGCTTTTGAATCAAATTTTCTAAGTTTTTCCTTGGTGTTTAATATAAAACATTTGCATCCAAATGCTCTAAAATATATGATGTAGATGAGATTGCTTGTGCCTTTATGGAGAAATTTGAAAAAATTTGATAATGGCATTTTCGTAAATACAGGAAACGTTGGAGTTTTGGATGTTGACGTTTTCAAAGCCCAATTTCATTGGAAACGGGCCAAGGATCAAAACTCACAAGCTTTTCTTGTGATGTCCCATGCTTTTCGCCCAAATTCCATCGTTTAGGCCTCGAAAAATGTGTTTTAGTGTTTTTTGGACTTTTTCGTAATTTCTTTTTTATATTAGGATTTGGTTTAGGGTTTTCTATTTAAGAATTTTTATGTTATTTTCAAAGTGAGTTTTTGTTGATTAATTGAGATTTTGTTTATCCCAAAATTCTGTGAATTTTATTGCCTATTCCCTGAATTTGAGAATTGCAGGTTATAGAAGATTTTCGATTGGCATTCGTGCGCGAATCAACAATCGTTAATATTTATCCTTTGACAGGCTTCCGCTACGTCAATATGAAATCTTGGATTTTCTATTGTTCTATAGCTTATAAAAGGTTTTGTTTAAAATTGGCCTTTTAAAAATGCGATTTGAAATGTAACAAGCGGTATTAACAGTTTCTGCCTAAAAGTATAAATGCAAGTTATACTTATGAAGTATAGTTTTAGCCATTTCCACAAAAGTTCTATTCTTTCTCTCAACTACCCCATTTTGTTAAGGTGTTCTAGGAGAAGAATAGTTATGAGAAATACCATTTTTATTGCAAAAGGAATTGAAGAATTCATTTTTGAATTCAGTTCCATGACTAGTCCTAATATTAGTAATACAAAAACCTTTTTTCTTTTGGAATCTTTTTGCAAAACTTTTAAAAGCATTAAAAGTATCGTTCTTATGAGTTAGAAAGTGTATCCAAGTAAATCTAGAGTAATCATCAACAAAGACAAATACATAATGCATTATGCATTATGCATAAAATAGCTACTCTAGTTGGTTCAAATAAGTCCATATATATTAGATCAAGCGGTTTAGAGGTGGACACTTTATATTTAAGCTTGCAAGATGAATTAGCTTACTTCCCCTTTTGACAGGCATCACATATCTTGTCTTTAATGAACTTGAGTTTGGGTAGACCATTCATAAGTTCACTTTGCTAAGCTCATCAATCAATTCAAAATTAATATGTCCTAGTCTTCTATGCCAAGTCTCTGTGTCATGAGAAACATACATCAAACATTTAAGTTTTTTGTTATCCACTTTGTTCAAGTCAATAATATAGACATTATCTACTCTTTCACCACTAAAAACTACTTTGTCATCATCAAGTCTACTAATAAAGTAATTCCTAGAATAAAAGTTTATTGTATTTTCCATGTCACAAAGTTGGCTAATACTAAGCAAATTATATTTCAATCCATCAACCAATAAGACATGATGAATAGAGAGAATTTAAGGATTACCTATCTCACCAATTCCCACTATCTTCCCTTTAGCATTTTCTCTAAAAGTAACACTACCTCCATCTTTAGTCTCAAGGGAAGTGAATTGGTCTTTATCTCCCGTCATGTGCCTTGAACATCCACTATCTAAATACTATTGACTTTTGTTTTTAGTGGATTTCAACCACACCTATAAAATAATAAATTAAACATTCTTTTGAACCCAAACCTTAAGTGGTCTAGGTTTATTAGTCTTAAAGTAGTCCAAAGGCAATAGTTGCAAATGCATTCTTCTAGAATAGCATACATTACTAGTATGCCCGAAAGTCATACGATAAAAACATTTCACTTTTGCAAATCTATTAGGCCTAAGTGCATAAATGTTCTTGGCATGATAATGTTGCATATATTTTATATTAGGAATGTGAATCCTATAGTGTGCATGTGAGGTGCATTCACAAGTATACATATAATGATGTGATGTGGCATGCTTAGGTGTGTGCTTCTTTATGTACATGAAAGTATACTTTGGTTTAGGGTTTTTGGCTTATACTTTAGACTTTTGAGCCATAGGGAGATGTGTTTTAAAAGATTTGGCTCTAGGTGTATGAGACTCTTTAGCCTTGGTAGCTTGAGTCTTTGTGTTAACAGTAGGAGCATGTGATGAACCAAGTTTAGCTTTCATAAATTTTATTTTGAAAGGATGATGATGATGAAGCTCCATATTCATATCCAATTCCATAAGTATTACCATGAAATTTTTGACAAGTTAAGAGAGCATTAAGAGTTTCTTTTCCTTTATAAAACTTAGAAATAGAGTTCTTTAGCTCTACAACTTCTTTAGAAAGCTTTTCATTCGTTTTTTAGTTTTATCAAATTACATCTCAAAAAGATGGAAGCTTTCAAATTATTGGTTAATTTTTCATTAGAGGAAATTACTATAAAAAATTTATATTTTAAATCCTCAAATTCTTTTGATATTTTTAAAAGCTCTAGTTTGTAAAACCTTTTCTTTGAAAGCAAGTTCTTGCATTTGAAAAAATGTTTACTCACAATAAAGCCCTCATCATCATCATCATCATCATCATCATCATCATCATCATCATCATCATCATCATCATCATCACAATCATCATCACAAGAAGAATGAGAGATAGAGGGTACCTTTTTGTTATCCTCAAAAGCCATGAAGCAAAGGTTTGATACTTTTTATTGCTCCTCTTCCTTTTTCGAATCAAATGAGTCATCTCATATAGCTTTGAAAACTTTCTTCTTGTCTCTTGCTTCTTTAATTTTAGACTTGAGTTTGGGGCACTCATTTTTAATATGACCCAGTCTCTTGCATTTATAGTAAGTTAGCTCCTTAGTCTTCTTCCCTTCATTATTTTTTATATCCCTTTGCCTTATGAAGTTCTTGCTCCTCAAAAGCTTCTTGAAGCCTCTTGTAAGTATAGTAATATTATCATCATCTTCACAAGAATCCATAAGGCTCTCATCTTCACTTTCTTCTTGAATGGATTTTAGAGCAATCCTCATTTTCTTATGCTCTTTTTCTTATTTTCCCTCTTCCTTTTGCTTTAAGGTGAGCTCATGAGTTAACAGCTTTCCGATGAGAATGTCGGTGGAGAGATTTGATAAATTATAGGCTTCTTCAATGAAAGTCATCCTTGATTTCTAATCCTTCTTGGGTTGTACTCTTAAGATTTTGGTGTTAATTTCCTCTCTTTAGTAGTATTTTTCCAATTTTCTTAAAGTGGTAAGAAGAGCATTCAATCTATTAGTCATTTTGGTGATGGACTCTTTAGACTTCATATTAAATAGTTCATACTCATAAACATGGTGTTGAAATTTCTTTGATCTAACTTGTATATTTCCTTCAGAATGGTTCCTTATGCCTTAATCTCTTTAGCTGAAATATAATGCTGCACCTTCCTACCTTCCTCTCTAGATATAGAGGCCAAAAGGATTGTCATAGCCTTCTTATTTTTTAATTATATTCTTTTGTATTTTGGCTCTATTTAGCTCTATCCACAATGACTTGAGCATTCTCTACCATTTTGGTTGGAGGACTCCATCCTTGAAACACAACATCCTAAAGTCTAATGGGATCACTATCTAAATAGAGTTTCATTTTGTATTTCCAATGTGGGTAGTTATTCCCATCAAAAAAGGGTTTAAAAGATTGAAAATTAAGAAAATCACTCCCCATAATCTTGATTCTAGCAATGAAGTACCTAAAATTCAAGTTTTGATACTAATTCTAATACCAATTGAAAAGGACCTAGAGGGGGTGAATAGGGCTAATTAAATTTTAAAACGATTAAAAGAGAATTAGGGGGCTTAATTAGAGGAGAAACAAAAGATTGAAGAAGAACAAGAAAGATAAAAAATCAATTATAAATGCATAATGATTTAAAGAGTTTGGATTATCTATTAATCCTACATCTTCACCTAAGGCTTTTTAACCCCACACCAATTTATTAACTTAGATTGAGTACAACAATGTGTTTTAAAGATCAATACTAACCTTACACAAACTTATGTTTTTCTTGGATCAACACAAGCCAAACCCAAATTCCCAAGTGTTTTCAGTGGTTCACACTCAAACCAATTCCTATAGTTTTAGTTCTTCACTTCCCTTTACTAACCAAAAAAAGAGATGAAGAAGAACCTAAAGTTATAACTCAACCTAACTCTCAAAAGAGTTCAATGAATATACTAAAGAATACAAAGAGTAGTTGAAAGCAATGAATTCTCTAAGCAATGAATTAATTGATTAATCTTTCTAATATCATAAATGAAGTTTCAATACTCTAATTTATAGTTCCTTAATGAAATATAGTTATTAGAGAGCATTTAGTTTGTCTACCATTTTCACAAGCTTTATTTAATGCATTTTTAGCTTTTTGTAGAGAAAATACTATTCAGAATTATGAGAGGCATGCTAACAATCGTGAGATTTGAAAAAATGAATGTTGTCTTTAATTTTTAGCCATTTAAAGATTGCCATGTAGATTGTGTATGACACCTATAAGCACAAGCATACATGTGGCCACAATTAATCCATACACATGGCATAAGAAAATTTTTCGTAAAAGATATGTATATATACATATACTCTTGTTCACATACATTGTATACACTCAACATAGACATTACACAAAGCTAAATATATACATGGTATCATTATAAAATGCCCAAAATGCCATATGATAATGAGGATGGGTATGTTTGCACTAAGCTCACCTCTGGCCCACCTAAGCTCACTATCAATGCAGACTTCAAGCCTTATCTAACTATGTCCTGAAAAATATGAATGCAAAGGGGTGAGCTTATAACTTAGTAAACAATCACTAATACAATTATATATATATATCACTCCTCAAGGACTAATTAAAGTAACATTAAACTAACTTACACACCAAGTGTGTAATGATCTAACATTCACGCATAAAATATCACTTAGAAGCATATCATTAATGTAGACTTGAAAGTCTAAGTCATTACAAGAAATAAAGATCAATTTACGGTCAAAAGAAAGTAAAAACATAACCAGGTTGCGCTTAGAGCCTATCAGAAAGGACTGGCGATCATCAGTAGCTTGGCCTGTGTTGCCAGCCACTCAACGCATGCCAAGCTACTGGCAATCAACAGTCCATTTTGGTAGGCAAGCTACTCGCGATCGCCAGCCGCTGGAGTGCACTAGGCTCTAGGCGCAGCCTGGTGATGTTTTTTTTTCTTTTGACCCTAAATTGATCTTAATTTCTTGTAATAACTTAGACTTTCAAGTCTACATTAATAATACACTTCTAAGTGATATTTTATGCGTGAATGTTAGATCATTACACAGTTGGTATGTAAGTTAGTTTAATGTTACCTTAATTAGTTCTTAATGAGTGATATATATATATAATTATATTAGTGATTGCTTACTGAGTTGCAAGATCAACCCTTTGCATTCATTTTTTTTAGGACATAGTTAGATAAGGCTTGAAGTCTACATTAATAGTGAGCTCATGTAGGCCAGAGGTGAGCTTAGTACAAAGATACCCATCCTTATTATCATATGGAATTTTGGGCATTTTGTAATGATACCATGTATACATTTAGCTTTGTGTAATGTATGTGTTAAGTGTATACAATGTATGTGAACAAGAGTATATGTATATATACATATCTTTTATGAAAATTTTTCTTATGCCATATGTATGGATTGATTGTGGCCACGTGTATGCTTGTGCTTGTGGGTGTCACATTTAGTAGTATCAGAGTAGGAATTAGATTCCCTTGGGACATGAGAACATGATGCATTCATGGCATACCCTGCATAAGTCATGGATGAAACATAGTTGATGTGCATTCCATATCTCAGGATGGAAGAACACCAAGCACTTCGCGCTGGCCCAAAAGAGTCATCTGAGTCTGTGCATGGACAAATACCAATGCATTCAATAGGTGAACCTGAACATGATCAATCATAACCTCAACCTCCTCCTCCACAAGCTGCCTATCCCCTATTTATGCATGAATTTGTTCAAATTATAAAGGAGGTGGCCCCAAAACCAATGGAGAGTGCTCTAGATGATCATTATGAGAAGATAAGAAAATAGGGTGCAAAGGTTTTCACTGGGACCACTGATTCGATGGTTGCAGAGGAATGGTTGAGAAATATAGAGAGGGTGTTGAATCAATTTGAGTGTACAAGAGAAAAGAAAGTAAGCTACGTGATATCCTTATTTGAGCAAGATGCACTAGACTGGTGGAAGACTATGCCTGGGAGTAAAAATGTATTGGTGACATTAACCTGGGCTGATTTCTTGAAGGAGTTTACTGATAAATACATGCCAGTTATTTATAAAGCTAGAAAGAAGTTAGAGTTTCTTAATTTGAAGTAGGATGATCTATCAGTCACTGATTATGAGGTTCAGTTTGTAAGACTTTCAAAATATGCACCTAAAGAAGTGGCAACTAATGAGTTAAAGAGGGATAAATTTGAAAGAGGGTTGAACCTTAAAATCCGAGAATATATAGCAATTAAACCACCCACTTATAGGGATTTACTGGAGACAACACTTAAAGTCAAGGAAATAATATTGGAAAGAAATGCATTAGAGGCTAAAAGAAAAAAGGTTACTAGTGTGTTTACCACTTCAGCTAGAACTAGTGGTGGATCATTTTTTAGGGGTGCTGGTTTTCAACAGGGTAGTTTTAGAGGGCGTAGGTCAATTCGACCTAGTCAATCAATATGGAGCACATTTATCAAAGGAAGTGGGAAGGTAGATAGTCAAAAGAATGTTGCTAAAGGTAGACCTATAAGTGGCATGTCAACTCCAATGTGCAATAAATATGGCAGATTTCATTCCGGGGAATGTTGGGGTTCTAAACCTAATATGTGTTACCATTGTAACAAACCAAGTCATTTTATGAGGGAATGCCCATTGAGGATAGGTACTGGAGGATCTCAAATGACAATATAAAATAGTGCTAAGGAAAATATTCCATAGGTTAGTAGAGTTAGAGGTTATGGAAGAGGAAGTGGAGTGAGCGCCTTAACACCGACTGAGTCCATTGGTCAAACCCCAAGTCAAGAAGCTATAACTAGACAAGAAGCTCCTATTGCACCAGAATTGGTTACGAGTACCTATACTATCCTTGGTCATGATGCATTTGTGTTAATAGATCCTAGATCCATATGCTCATTTATATCATACGAATTCGCATTAAAAGTTCATAGTACTATTAAATCATTAGAGCATGATATATATGTATCTATGCTGGCTAGGGATGTTGTAATTATGAATAGGTTGGTTAGATCATGCCCTATAGTAATCGATGATATAATTTTGCATACGGACTTAGTAGTTATCAAATTAGAAGAGTTTAATGTGATTTTGGGGATAGATTAGTTATCTAAACGTCATGCCATTATGAACTGCTATATGAAAGAAGTAATTATAGGTATTCCCGGGCAAAGAAAGATAGTTTTGGTGGGTGAGAGAAAAATTATTCCTACTAGTTTAATTTTAGCCACAATAGCTTTTTAATTAATTAGAGATGGGTGTGAAGCATATTTGGCCAACATTATTAATATGTCAAAGGTTAGTTCAGGAGTGATGGATGTACCCGTTGTTAGAGAAATTCCAGATGTATGTTTAGATGAATTACTGGGATTGCCACCACATCAAGAAGTAGATTTTAAAATTAAAATCATACCAAAGGCGGCACCGATATCAATTAGTCCATACAAAATGGCACCTTTAGAATTGAAAGAATTGAAGAAGCTGCTAGAGGAATTATTAGAAAAAGAGTTTATTAGGACAAGTATATCACCCTAGGGAGCACTGGTATTGTTTGAGAAAAAGAAAGATGGTAGTTTGAGGCTACACATCGATTATAGGCAATTGAATAGAATTACGGTGAAGAACAAATACCCATTGCCTAGGATTGACGACTTGCTTGACCAGTTGAAGGATGCTTCATCATTTTCAAAGATTGATTTGAGATCCGTCTATTGGCAACTTCGGGTAGCAGAGCATTCCATTCCAAAAATGGCATCTAGAACCCGATATGGGCACTATGAATTTTTAGTTATACCATTTGGGTTAAGTAATGCACTAGCAGCATTTATGTTTTTGATGAACAAGACTTTCTAGCCGCATCTGGATCAATTTGCTATTATTTTCACGATGATATCCTTATTTATTCATCAAGCAGGGAAGAGTATGAGAAGCATCTCCAAATAGTTTTGCAAATACTTCAGGAGAAGCAGTTGTATGCCAAATTTAGTAAATGTGAGTTCTAGATGGAGGAAATTTCATTCCTTGGCCACATAGTATCTAAAGAAGGAGTGTAGCCAGACCCGTCGAAGATTAAAGATATTTTGGAATGGGAAGTACCTAAAAATGTAACCAAGATTTGAAGTTTCTTGGGTCTAGCAGGTTACTATAGAAGATTTATGAAGGATTTTTTCGTTATTGCTAAACCACTGACAACCTTATTGAAGAAAAATACTTCTTATCTGTCAGACCCACAACACGTGGTGTCACACCTCCTACTACGCATATACACGTGGTATACAACAAAAGAAGTCCTCAAAATTATCATTCTATAAAAAGTTATTAATATAACATTATCTAAGTCATTTAGAATTTATATCATTAATACACTTCCAAAGTTTACAGTTATGTTATTAATACAAAATATCCAAAATACAGGGACCACAGTGCAAATGATAATGTGAATACTTTAACTCACCACTGGCCTACCTGACGCCTCTATAATGCAATTCTCAAACTTCTATAGTCTACTGTCCTGGAAAAATAAATGTAAATGGGTGAGCTTGCTACTCAGTAATTGACTATCAATATGTATATGTGTACATATGCATAGATATGTTCATGCAGAATCATTTTTAAAAATCTAACCATTTAGCACACACAATTTAAGTCAATAATTATACTCATATATAGGCACAATCCCGAATTATCTTTCTTTCCTACACCGCCTAATTGCATCTCACACATTTCGCATTTTCAGAGATTAAGATATAAGATTTACATGAAACATATACCAAAAATAAACGGAAAATATACCGATCATATACTGAAAATATGCCAAAAGTAAACCAATCATATACTAACAATATACCACAATACACACATATTATTATTCATTACTTTACAATTATAACTTATACATTCACATTTCAACATATCTTTAAGTATTCGGCTAGAACCATTGTCACACAATTACATCACACTTAGCCAATTTTGGCTTATTCATCATAATCACAATTTCTGTATGTGGCCACATATTGAGGCTATCCGCCAGGCTCAGTCTCAGATCATATTCTCACATATCAATTATAGTAAGCTATCTGCCCAGCTCAGCTTACTATTTTCATACAATCGGTGCAAGCTATCTGCCCGGCTCAGCCCCACCATTAATCTCACTATCTCACATCCTCACTACACACACATTCAACTCAATCACAACTTGCAAATAGTATAAAACCATATTCATCTCAAGTCATGAACACATCACAATTCATTTTCACATTTTGCAATAGCCATCTCACATCACAACATCACAATATTAACTATGATTTAATTGCAACAATAATTGATCAGGTTTCTCGAGTGTAGACAATTCACATACACACACATATATACATATATAACACATTGATAATCATTTACTTAAAATGCTTC